>JAJLWC010000097.1:0-18697 GCA_030674195.1 Starmerella stellata | reverse complement strand
TAAGATCATTCAAGCTATACTTAGACTGAAACGGGATGTAAGTCCAAATGTATATTATTCCAATTGATTATTTAGGTTGTTTCACCATCCTATTTATACTTGAGTATCCAGTGGATGCGTATACCGGATAGAGAATGTAGTCCAGCCACTTGTCCTATCACGTGCTATTGCGGTGACGTACGTGGCTCTCAACAATATTTAATAGTTAGTCAAGTAATACGTGAAGGGAGCTTATAATAAGTGGTTTAAAGGTGGTGGTTATATGCAGCTTTAATTGAGACCAGCAGCCCACAGCAGTTCCGTTCTTCTCTGCGTTTTGATCTCAAGTGTTTAAAATAGTATAGTCGTTTTTCTAAAATAGTAGAATCGTACTCTAGCGCTAATCGATACCGGTTCTAATCGTATAGGTGATATGGTTAAGTAGCGAGAGGTGCAGTCATGCAGGGATGCAGAAGCACGCTTATTGAGACGCTGCCTGTCAGTGTACTGCTTAATCTAACCCTACCTGAAATACCTTATTTGAAGCATGCACTATCTCACGCTGTGTAAATGCACATGGTATAATTGCTGGAGAAATTGACTGTATTCATGCAAATATGTATCAGAGTTGGGAAAAAAACGCACCTCGTGGTATATCTTGGATTGGGAACATGTTTCCTGTTTATTCACAACATGCGCGCGGTCTGATTGGGGGCGATAAATCGAGTAAGGCCCAAGCACGGCTGTGCGTATATTGGCGCTGCTTATAACGTTATCTGGTTTTTAGAATAATAATTGATTAAATTGGCAAGAGGGAAAAAAAAAGAGGGAAAAGAAAAAAAAAAAAAAAAAAAAAAAGAGGGAAAATCGAGTCTTTTTTTAAAAGGGGAAACGAGTAATTGTGTGTAGATCTATTTAATGAAACCAAAACGGCGACAAATACTTGCGAATAGTGCAATGGAGAAGTAGTATGTAGTTTGGTTCCGTCAATGTGCCGCAGCGTTGCAGCGCCGCAGCGTTGCAGTGTCTATGATGTTTACAGATGTTTCCAGGTGTGCACGCATACGCATAAGCAGAGGGTGTGAAGGGGTGGGTGGATAAAGTAAGGGTATGAAAGGAGGGCAGAGGACAATAAACAATAGAAGGGTAAGTAAGAAGGGGTAAGAGAATAGCAAGGAGGTGTGTCCAAGGAGAAAAAGGGTGGAGAGCGACAAGAAACGCAGCAGTATTTTCCGTCTATCCAATAAAACAGTAAGCCGTCTAAAATATTCCGTTTCGCTATAAACCAAACGCAGTTTCGAGCACAGGATGCAGCATGTCATACGGGAATCCAGGGCTTAGGTCTGCCGCAAAAGGGTCAAGGAGCCGCATGTGCCTGTCAAACCTTCAAAGGATGCAGACACTTTTCGCGCTATGGCATTGACAGGGGTTCGTTCTAAACAAACAGAGTGTAAACTGAGTTCTATAGATTTTTTCGGAGAAAAAAATACGCTAGCCGCCTGAACTGTTCTAGGAGAGCGCTGCCCCAAAGCATCCCCAATATTAACCCGGACGTTTCATGCGCTGCCGTTTTCAGAAATCCAATAATAGAACTGGCCCGCAGAAATGTGCAACAGATGGAAACATGAAGAGTGTGAACAAAGACGGCATAAAGACGACATAAAGACGACATAAAGACAAGATACAGAGTGTACAAACAGCAACTGACCAATAAAAAAAGAAACGATTAAATAAACCAAGAGCATAGAATTCATTCAGATCCAGGTAAATAATTGCGTCAGCCTGGCTCATCGGTCAGCCCCGAATAATCTGCATGCGGACCCGCGTTGATCGAGATCGGCAGGGAAGGCCAGAAATAGATTCAGCACGAGACAGAAATAGATCGCCATGAATAATCTGCATCACTAACATCTATACCCACTGTACCCGCTGTACCCGCTGTACCCACATACACGCTATACCCACTATACCCGCTATACCCACTATATACCCTTTGTCACATGTATTTAGTATAACCGAGAAAGTAAAGAAATAACAAAGAAATAATAAAGAGATAACAAAGAGATAACAAAGACGTTGTTGAGATGTTATTGTAGCTGTGCATATTGTGGATAACTGTTGGCTATAAGTGTTTCCCGGTGATACTGAAACTTTAGATACTGTAGTGGTGTACCTACAAGGACCATACATATTGCATGGATACAGATGGGTAGAGTTGGGTACAAATAGGTATGCAGGTTCAGATACAGATAGGTAGGTATGGTGGGTGCAGGTAGGTATTTTTAAATATATTTAGATATAGGTAGGTATGGTGGGTATGGCTGGTACAGAAAGGTAGAGATTGGTATAAATAGGTACAGGAAGGCAGAGGTAGGTATAGGTATAGGTAGAACGAGTATGTACAAAGTGTTCTAGGTGTTTTCTACATGCGCATCATTTCACGCGAAGACTGTTTGTGTCATGAAGCTTCTCTAATGCCAGTTGCAGCAGCTCTCTTCTGTGCTGCAGCTGGACATGGTCCTTGATTGCCGGGTCCTGCGTGGCTATATGCTCCACCTGCGACTCCGACAGCGATTGCAATGTAGCGTCCAATTCTCTAGGGAACGAGTAGTAGAAATCGCTGAGCAGCTCGAAATTGAGGAACAAGACTGAAGTTGCAGTCAGTTTCGTGGTGACAACATCAGTAAACACTTCTGGGCACAGCGCGCGGTTCTTCCGGGATTTGCACCGGCTGGATTTAACAAAAGTCGCACGCGCGCTCAGAATTGCTGCACGCTGTTTCAAGAACCGCGCGAGTTCTGCGCTTTTCAAGGCGTCTATACTGTACTGCTGCCTAGTGGTCGAGCCGGAGTCGAGCGCGGCAATCAAACTCTGTAATTTCCGCGCACCGATCTCGGTTTTGAGTTTCTCGTAGGCTGCATTACACTGGCGCAACTCTTCTGCCAGCAGCGCGCATGCATACTCCCGCGACTGGGCCCATTCGCGGCTGTCGACATCGACTTCGTATTTATACGGCTTGATCGAGTTCTCGATCTGGTCGGCGGTCGCGTAGAACTTCTTGTTCACGATTTTGAGAACGGCTTTATCGATCTGGTCTAGCGCCAGAGGATGGTTATGGAATTTCGACTTCTTTTTCAGCTCGTCCATGCGTTTATTGATCTCCTCAACCAGCATCAGCGTTGCCAGCCTGCCTACTCCTGATTTAGTCAACGAGGCGGAAATGCCGTCGAGTTTATGCTGTAATTGCAGCATGTCCGAGGAATCGGGTCCAGGCGAAGACAGCGACGATACTGACGATGCTGGAGAAAGGGCTGATCCAGAAGAAGATGGAGAGGAACCTAACGAAGACGAACCTAAGGAAGAGGGGGATGTAGAGGGGGAGATATAAGACCCGCTGGCGTTCACAATACTCTCTTCAGAACTAGGTTTGTTCCAGTAACTCTTAGCCAGAAGTTCCAGCCCTCTTTGGTCAAGAACCTGTTTAATGAGATCGCGGACCTGCTCTCTTCCGAATTGCATGCTCAGGTCTTTGAACATAGCTTTGAACTCGTCGGCGCATTGCGCGAGGTAGGTGTTCGGAGTAAGAATGCGGTCGTCGTACTGCACTTTAAACCGGTACGACGTCTCCTCAAGCTCCTTTTCAACGTCTTTAATCGCTGGTTCTAAACTCTGCGCCATGCATTGACCAAGAACCGATGTGAGTTTCTTTCTAAGCGTTAGAACTCCCCAATCGAGACGCGCGTACTCCTGTTTATCGAAAAACTGCGACTCGGCATTCGCAATTAACTGCGTCCGGTTAGTATTTAAGGGCTGGAACACGGATTTGTGTGGGGTCTGTGTAACTACACCCACGTACCCCATACGTAGAGGGTACTCCCGCGTTTGCAAGGTTGCGCTTCCGCGAGCCGGATCAACGAGATCGAGTTTCGTGATAACGCCGATAGTGCGTTCGCCAGTAGGATCGGCTTTCCTGCACGCTTGCAACGCCGTGCTGTTTGCGAGATCGACGTCGGCCGCGCTGACGGCGAGAATGACATTAGGCGCTTGGATATACGACTCGCACAAATCAGCGATCTTTTGCCGCAGTTGCAGAGGCTGGTCAGCAGCAACGACCTGGATATACCCCGGCAAATCAATGAGCGTCAAGTCAGGCACATTAGGCGATGTGACTCTTAGTTTAATAGGATTCGAGCTAACAACCTCCTGAGGATCGACTGCTTGGTTTAACTCGAACAGCAGTTTCTGTACCTCTTTATAGCTAGTTATCCGGCTGTTTTTCAACGGCAGCTGCGGGAATTCGCAGTACTCCTCGTTGTTGAAGTTATGAATCAATGTGAGCTCAATTGGGCGTTTTGTGACCATATTCGACCCTTTTGGAAGGAACTCGTGGCCTACTAACGCCTCCAGAACACTGCTCTTGCCGCTGCTTTGAGATCCGATAACCACAATCGACGGAACGCGCACTTTCTCGCTGCCGTCGATCTCAGTTAGTAGTGCACGGATCTCGATCATTTGCCGCGTTAAACTGACCATTTGGTCGTCACTGTCGTCGTCTGAAACGCTGGCGGCTGTAGCCACTGCTGCTGCTGTCCCACTACCGCCAGATCCGCCAGATCCGCCAGATCCGTTAGTACTACTGGAGCCACCTCCTTCGCCACCGGCAGTGCCGCCGTTTCCACTAGCAGTGCTTGTTTGCGGAGCTGAAGCCCCGCCGTCGCTGCTTTGTGCGCTATTTGTGGCGTTATTAGCATCGACTTCTCCGCCGCTGTAATCGACGCTCTCGTGCTCGATATCGAACACGGATTTCATCCAATCGGCTGCTTTGTCGAGCCCTTCTTTCACTGAACTGCTTGCCTCTTCTAGTTTATACTGCGCGTACGCCGCGGTGCCTGCTGCAGCGCCGCCAGCAACGGCGATGCCGGAACGCGCCAGTCTAAGGAACGGCTTCAAAAAGAAGCGGCGCTGTATAACAATTGGACGCATAACCACGAGCGACGGGCGCAGCGAGCTCACGGGAGGCGGTCTAGCGCCGTGCAACGTCTTTGCGGCTCGCCAGCCTGGAGCCAGCCAACTACGCATGTTAGTCATGGTAGTTGCTAGCACGGACTAATACCCACATACCCCACAGTCCACAACTGTAATCCACAATCCACAACTGTAATCCATTAAACTATACGCTGATCAGGTGCATATCGGCTCAACCTCATTCTTATAATACTCTATTACTCTACTACTCTATTACTCTACTACTCTACTACTCTATTACTCTATTACTCTACTACTATATTACTCTATCACTCTAACCAATACATGCTTGCATACTCTATCAGTTTCTTCTGCTCCAAATCTAAGATACAGTGCGATGTTTCATTAGATCTATTCTGTTTCATTTATATTCTATGCGTCTTCACCTTTTCGACTCTATACATATTTTCCTCTCTATACTTCTTTACCTTGGAATTGTTCTAACTCTATCATCGATGCATATTAGTGGCATTAGTGTGCATGCGCTAGTGGTTGTGCGCATATGCTAGTTCTCGCATGCATGACTTATTGCTATTATGCATGATCTAATAGCATGCATGATCTATTAGTAGGCCATTAGTAGCTATTAGTCCCCATTAGTCGCTGTTAGTCGCTGTTAGTAGGCTGTTTGTACTCTTCACTGGTTACACGTTTATACCGTTTAGTTTGCATTTCGTGTTAGTTTGCGTTTAGTTTGCGTTTCGTTTACATGCACTAGTTACAACATCCTAATCCTTTCCAGCCGAAATACTTCTGGTTCCAGGCGACGTTCGTGGGTTCTGGAAGGTTCTTACTCAGCTGTATATATATACCACAACTCCTCCCACCTTCGCCAGCATGTCCGACGAACTCAAAGCACAAGGAAACGCTGCGTTTGCAGCCAAAGATTTCACTAAAGCCGTCGATCTGTTTACACAGGCGATTGCAGTCGATCCTCAGAACGCGGTTCTGTACTCTAACCGTTCTGGCGCCTACGCCAGCCAGAAGAACTTCGAAAAGGCTCTTGAAGACGGCAACAAAGCCGTCGAGCTGAAACCCGAATGGTCGAAAGCATACAACCGCCGTGGCGCTGCTCTGCACGGTCTCGGCCAGCTTCCCGAGGCCTCTGAAGCCTACGACGAGGCGCTGAAACGCGATCCCAGCAACGCGCAGGCCAAAGCAGGCAAAAAGAGCGTTGAAGACGCTATTGCCGGGTCCGGGCCTCAAGCCGCGTTCATGAAAATGTTCAACGACCCGCAGAATATCATGAAACTGCAGCAGAACCCCCGCACGCGTGAGTACTTGAATGATCCCACATTCACTACGAGCTTAATGGAGGCTATGAAGAACCCGCTGGCCGTGTTCTCGAGCCCTAATGCCGACAAACGCGTCGTTGAGGCGTTCAGCGTGATCATGGGTCTTCCTACTGACGCCGTCCCCGAGTCCAATGACTCTCCTCAGTCCAATGCTGGCCAGTCTTCTAGCCAGTCTTCTGAGTCCAAACCCGAACCGAAGAAAC
This sequence comes from Starmerella stellata, assembly GCA_030674195.1. Classification (NCBI taxonomy): domain Eukaryota; kingdom Fungi; phylum Ascomycota; class Dipodascomycetes; order Dipodascales; family Trichomonascaceae; genus Starmerella; species Starmerella stellata. The sequence goes on along the minus strand of JAJLWC010000097.1, from coordinate 12,195 downwards.
CCGAGCCCGCTGCTAGTTCCAGCACTTCTAGTACTTCTACTAGCAAAGACCCTGAACAGGTCAAAGCCGAAGAGGAGAAACAGCTCGGAAACACTGCTTACCGCCAGCGGTCTTTTGACGAGGCGATTAAACACTACGACAACGCTTGGGAGATTTATAAAGACGTGACTTTCCTCAACAACCGCGCGGCTGCCGAGTTCGAGAAAGGCGACTACGAGACCGCGATCAAGACGTGTGAACTGGCTGTCGAGCAAGGGCAGGAGCACCACGCCGACTATAAAACCGTTGCTAAGAGCTTGTCGCGTATTGGCACATGCTATGCCAAACTGAACGATCTCAAGCAGGCGATCTACTACTTCGAAAAGAGTCTTACCGAGCACCGGTCTGCTGATGTGCTCACTAAATTAAGAGCTGCTCAGCGCGACCAGCGTATTGCCGAGGAGAAGGCGTACATCGACCCCGCGAAGTCGGCCGAGGAGCGCGAGCGCGGCAACACACTGTTCAAGGAGGGCGACTTCCCTGCCTCAGTCAAGGCGTACACTGAAGCCATTAAACGCGACCCTTCGGACCCTAGAGGCTACGGCAACCGCGCCGCTAGTTACTTGAAACTTATGGACTACCCTGACGCCGTCAAAGACTGCGACAAAGCGATCGAGCTCGATCCTAAATTCGTGAAAGCGTACACGCGCAAAGCGACGGCGCAGTCTGTAATGAAACAATACCGCAAAGCCATGGACACCTTAGACGCTGCCAGGTCAGTAGACGACGGCAAGCACGCGCGCGAGATCGAGGAGCTTTACCAGAAGGCCGTGAACCAGCGGTTCGCGTCTCTTCCTGGAGAGACCGAGGACCAGAGAACAGAGCGGTTAGTGCAGGACCCTGAAATCAACGAGATCCGCAGCGATCCTGTGATGAACACGATTCTGCAGCAGGCGAGCAACGACCCTGCTGCGTTGAGGGTCCATATGCAGAACCCCGAAGTCAACCGCAAGATCCAGCTTCTTATTGCCGCAGGCGTTATTCGTACTAGGTAGGTTTATTTAAACGAGTCGTAACCCTTGCCTTTATACATTAGCGACTCTACTTAGTCAATTCCACTTATTTCACATACTACTCACAACTATCTAATAACTATCCAACTATTCACTAACTATCACTAACTATTCACTAACTATCACTAACTATCCACTAACTATCCACTTCCACTAACTATCCACTTCCACTAACTATCCACTTCCACTAACTATCCACTTCCACTAACTATCCACTAACTGTCCACTAAGCCATCACATCCACTAACTATTCACCAACCGTCTCTCCACAAATTATTCAACAACTCATCTCTTTCACGCTCACGCTGTAATGTAATGTCTTTTTCACACTCACCGTAGCGTACTCAATCTTACTCGCTATTATACAGCCAGCGTCCCCATTCTATGAGCGCATTACTTATGTACACATTCATTTAAAGCCTCTAAACAACCTTCGTATTCATGCTGTGCCGCTTTACGCTAGTTGGGAGTAATAACGCGACACTGCAATTGTACCTACCAGCCAATCACGCTCTGCCCATTACACATACCCAACCGCTTATTCATTACTCCTTCTCGCTACTGCATCGACAAAGTAGCCTGCTCGCACGTTTATTATATAAGTGCAAGCGTGGGTACGTGTATGTATATGCGTATATGCGTATATACACGTGTATGCATGTATGCATGCGGATGCGAGTATAGATGTAAGTGTACAGGTATGTTAATATAAACGCTGTGGAGTAAGTATACTGTTCAAACTAGTGTGTATAATCGTTTTCCAACAAAAAATAGTGCGCAGTCCTCGTTCGCGCGATTTGCGCATTCTCACGTGACATGGCACCATGGTGAAAGATCGTAGTGACTTATTTCCACAATTCGCAGCTGAAGCATCATCCCCATTAATGAGCACGCTAGACGCAGTTGCTGTAGAGATCACCGGTCTCATCGACCCGCCTACGCCGTCGGACGCCGTGCAAACGAAAGTCACTGCCGGCCAGTTAGTGCAGCTTGCCGCGTACAAATCGTCCGGCACCGTTTTCACGTACTCAGGCTCTAGTTACAACCTTGCCGGCGCGCTGAAATCGTGGGCCGCGAAATCCATTCTCAACGATCTCGGCGAGATCCCGACAGTCGTCGAAATGGAGGCCAGGGCCGGGTGCGGCTCGGCTCTAGCCGCTTACTGTTCTGAGACGAAACAGCTTGTTTCGGTGATTTGCGGCGTTGAGGCGTTTAAATGCCTTGAACCGCAGCTCCGGCAGTACGCGGACAGCCTGAAAAGCGTCGTTTTCCATGTAGCAGCCGTCGAGTACGTCAACGACAAGCTTGTCAGCGACACAACCGCCGCTGCCCAGATCGCGCGCCGGTTAGAACTGCCAGTCTACATTTCCGCTTTCTCCGATGTTTACCAGGTCAGCAGGAACGTCACTGAGACCGTGAAACTGACTAGCAAGCCTTTGGTGCATGTGTTCGATGGGTTAAGAGGACTGAGACAGGCTTTCACCCCCGTCACGACCGAGCCGCAGACTCAATTAGACAGCTACACCCTAACAAACCTGAACTCGACAACCTCGGTGCTTTACCTGACTGTAGGATTCAAACTGCCCGACAGTTTCGACGGCGCGCATGCTTGGTTCACGCAGTTAGAAGCGATTACGAGCGCGGAATTCTACTCTAAACTGCCGCAGTCGATCAAGAAATTCGTCGTGCTTGATTTCGGGCTCTACAAACTCGCCAGCGCTGCTTCGAAAATCTACTTCCGCAACGCGACTAACCCTGTCGAGATCGAGTACATCGAGCCCGCCAAGTTCGCAGAAACTGTTCTGCAACAGCGCGTCACGCTGCTTATTGACAGCGACACTGCCGTCACTGCGCGCACTGCTGCTAACTTGACGAAATTCGTCCAGGAATCGACTTCGTACACTGTCTTTGATAACACCGTCCAAGGCGGCACTGTAGTCCAGGAAATCGCCCTCAATGGCGTCAATAACGCGTTTATCGACACTACTGCCGATGTCCTGATCGTTAATAACCCGGATGTTCTGAAATCTATTGATATTTCTGCCTACTTAAGCGTCGGGTCGAAACTAGCAGTTTCCGGCGACCAGGAGTCGGTTCTTAAGCGCCTTGAAGGGTTCCTTCCCTCTTTGGCCGCGAAAGAGGTCAGTTTGTATGCTTTGAACTACTCGCTTCTTGACACCCAGAACACTGAAGGCTGGACAGCGTTAATGGCCTCGCAGGCAGCGGTCTGGCTTCTCAACAACGTTGATTTGGAAACAGCCACTAGCAGGGTCGTGCACTCGCTCGGATCGGATATGGAGCTTGTAGCCGCGACCGTCAACGAGGTCGTGCGCGCGGTTTCTAACAACACTGTACTGCAGTCGATCGCTTACGACGCCGCAACTGCGTCTCAGGACGCAATTGAGAACCTGGCTACTGCCAAGATTGTTCCTACGAGTTTCGCGCCGTTTACTTTGTCGCACGAGTCGGAGCAGGTCATTGAACTCGGCCCGCAAGAGATCGAGAAGAGGCTGCTGTTCAAACAAGCGTTCAACAGCGAGAAGAAACTCAAGCCTGAGGTTTCAGCTAAGACTTTTATTGCTAAAGTCAAGCAGAACGTCCGTGTGACGCCGCTGGATTACGAACGGCATATTTTCGAGCTCGAGCTCGACATTTCTAATACCGGCATGCAGTACGCTATTGGCGAGAGTTTAGGCGTCCACTCGCCGAACAACAGCGAGCAGGTCCTCGACTTCCTGAAATTCTATAACATCGACCCTGAACAGCCGGTCTCGGTTCCTTTAGCTGGACAGACAATGTACAGGACCGCGTTCCAGATTTTCACTAACAATCTAGACATTTTCGGTAAAGTCCAGAAACGGTTCTTCGAGGCGCTGGAAAGCTACGCTACTGACGGCGAGCAAAAAGAGCATATCCGGAAACTCGGGAGCGCTGAAGGCGCCGACGAGTTGAAAGAGCGCCAGGAACTGGATTTCCAGACGTACGCCGACGTTTTAAGGGAGTTCACTTCTGCGAAACCGTCTTTGCCGGACTTGGTGGGCATGATCCCGGCCCTGAAACGCCGTGAGTACTCTATTGCCTCGTCGCAGCACCGGCACCCTAACGAGGTCCACCTTCTTATTGTGGTTGTGGACTGGAAAACGCGCAAGGGAGAGACTAGGTACGGACAGTGCTCGAAGTACCTTTCTGACCTTAATTCTGGGGCTGAAGTCGTTGTCAGCGTCAAGCCGTCAGTAACGAAACTGCCTGTCAATTCCGAGACTCCTATCATTATGGCCGGTCTGGGTACTGGACTCGCTCCGTTCAAGGCGTTCTTGGAAGAAAAGCAGTGGCAGAAGGAGCAGGGAATGAAGATCGGGCCGGTTTACTTGTTCTTAGGGTCTAGACACCGTCGCCAGGAGTACCTCTACGGCGAGCTTTTCGAGGCGTACAAGGCCGCCGGCGTTCTCACGCATATCGGAGCCGCGTTCAGCCGTGACCAGAAGGAGAAGGTATACATCCAGCACCGGATCCAGCAGGCGAAGGAGCAGCTCGTTGACGCGTTCGTTAAGAAGGAGGGCTCGTTCTACCTGTGTGGACCGACGTGGCCCGTTCCTGATGTCAGCGCTGCCCTTACGGATATCGTTGTTGCCGGCTCTGAAAACGAGGTCGACACTGATAGCCTGATTGAGGATTTGAAGGAGGCCGAGCGGTACATTCTCGAAGTGTACTAGTTGCTTTTGCTTTTGCTTTTGCTTTTGCTTTTGCTTTTGTTTTACATTTACATTTATCCTTGCTTTTACATGTACTTTATCCTGTCTTACTTTATCTTGTTCAACGCATTAGTACAGCATCGATATATATATCAGTTGGTGCTCGACTACAGAGTCGTCTCTTACTGTATGCTTTTGCAGACGCTTGAACACGCTTGGATAGAACTGTGCATGGCTGAACGCTTTCTGGTATAGACTGTAGGGGTACAGAGTACAGTTAGTGTAGACTGTCATAGAGTAGAACTGCGGCATGGTATTGACTGTTTTAGAAATACTGAAGTCTTTAAATTTGCGCATATTGATCCGGATATCTAGACCGGTTAGTGTGTGAATTAGCAGCACGTTTGGACTAGTCTAAAGTTTTCGGCGTGCCGCTTTCAAGTGGTTACTTTTAAGTGGATACTATCGACATGCAAACTGTGCTCAACACTGCAACTATACCGCCATCGCACTACAGGATATTAAATTAGATTATATTATGTTATATGATGTTACATACCCATCAAATACCCTTCAAATGCACATCAAATTTCCTCAAACGCCTATCAAATACCTATCAAGTACCTATCAAATACCCATTAGATCATTACATGCTGTGCATCATGCGATGCAGACGCAGACGCATGTGTTCGCGTAGCTGCATTCTGCACAGTGCTGCTGTACTGCGGCGGTGCCGGCGTTAGTGCTCTACTATCGTTTCTGTGTAACTTAATTTATTTATTTGCTAGGGCTGGTGAGTTTATGTTTTAAGTATGAAATGCCTGGAGACACCTAAACCCTCTCGATGCTGTCAATAAGGGCGACAGCGCGTTTCGCGAGCGCTGGCACCGCGACGTCCGACGACGAGGACAAGTCGTTGTTATCCTCGTGCGCCTCCGGCTCGGTCTCGGCCAGGGTGCGAACAGCGTCGACTATATCGCGCGAGTCGAGCAGTTTTGTAACAATCACATGGTCTTCCGACTCCAGCAGCTGCAGAACCGTCCACGCGGCGATATGCTGGAACATCGGCTCTCGGCTCTCCAAAAACGTTGTCAAAAACACATGCATGCCTCCGTCCGGCGCGTCCCACGCGTTGACGAACGGTGTGTAGTCGTCGATCTTCGAGCACAGGTTGCCCAGCGCCGCAGCACAGCTGCCCTGGACGCCGGTGTTGAGAACTGCAGTCAGAGGCAGCAGAACAGGAACGATCCCGATCTCAAGGAGCGTAGACTTCACTTCGTCGCCAAGGGCAAGAACGGCAATGCACGCTGTGATCTCAGACTCTACAGACGCAGGAACCCGTTTCAAAAGCTCGAAAAAGCGCTGCACGGCGCCGGTCTCTACAACCGTCATTTTAGTGCTCTCGCTGCTCGCGCACAGGTTGCGCAGCGTTGAAACGGCATGGCACAGAATCTCTTCGTTGTTCGTCTTGTCGAGCAAACTAATAAGCTCCGGAAGGAAATTCAGCTCTACAATCGCCGCCTCGTTCGCCGGCAGTATAGACAAGTTGCGCAAACACGCAACAGCAGCCACAACAAGCGACGTGTGCGAGCTCTGCATCAGTTTATACAGCAGCGGCAGCGCGCCGCAACGCACGGTCTCTAGCTGGTAGAACCCGTCGCTTGCTAGATTACGCAGAACCAGGGCCGCCTGGCTCTGGATACGCGGCGAACTAAGCCGCATAAGCTGGACTAGCCTCTGCACTAACTGCGGCTCGGTCTGCGCCAGCGTTGCGCGGTTCGCAGGCTCGACGGCGATATTAGAAAGTGCGGTAGAACAGTAGTACTGCACATCAGGATCAGAACTGCCGAGCAAACTCACTAGAACCGGCAACGCCTCGGCGTTCACTAACTCCTGCCGGTTCTCGTCGCTGTGGGTCATATTAAGCAGCGCGCCAGTCGCGTTACGCTGTACACGCACATCGCGCGAGCTCGCAAGCTTGACGAGCGGGAGCAGCGCTCCACTGCGCGCGATCTTGCTTTTGTTCGGTTCGTAGCTCGCGAGATTCGTCATGCATCCGACGGCGTTGCATTGGACCTCTACGTTCGGCGACATCATCTGCTTCATCAGAGGCCTCAACCCGCCGATTTCTACTATCAGTTTCTTGTTCTCGTTGTTCACAGCAAGGTTGCCAAGCGCCGCTCCGGCCGCTCTTTGGACTTCGCTGTCCTGAGACTGCAGAAGCACTAGAATCAGCTCTAACGTGCGCCTATCGACGTTCGAAACGTACTTCTCTGTAATCTCGGCAAATGCTAGCGCCGCACTCCGCTGCAGATCCACAACGTCGCTGTGGACAAGCGTGTCGAGCGCGCGCAGCGCGCTCTCGGAGAAGACGTCGCTCTCGTCCCGCGCGTCAAGCGAGGTCAGAAGAACATCGACTGCCTGGCGCTCGTTCTCGTTAAGAAGTGGCGCCTGCGCCTCATCTCGCGCACGGGAGGGACGACAACATGATAAACAGGCTCCCATCGCGCTTGCGTACTCCCTATCCTCTGGTGGTATTACCTAACTTCGAACCGAGATACTGCTACTACCTATTTGGTGTAGGTGTGCTGTGCTCGTAGTAAACACGTTGTATGCTTGTCAATTGGTTGACGAATACTTTGTGGTCCTTTCCTTGTTCCTTTTTTCTTTGCTTTTTTTCTTTTCTTTGCTTCAGCTGGAGATACTTGGTTCAGCACACTCGCATTTGTACTACCCCCTTTTTCGTAGTATCCATAAGCCGTAGTTCGCCCCTACTCGCCCTGACTACCCTGCTTTGATATTACCGCCCTTAACCTACTTCCTTTTTGTACATGTGCTAATGTGCTAATATGTTAGGTCCCCCTTCGTGCACAAACCCCTCCCTGCTTACCACATCCAACCGCGCACTAACCACTTTACCCAAAGAGTACCCACACTGTCCCCCTTACACCTGCCTGCCAGATCCCGATTTACCTTTCATATCTTACCAATAATAGAATACCTTACCACGCGCCACACCTGTCATATACGATGCCGCTGTGCATACATACACCCTATTATTATACATTGATTATCTATGAACCGTTGGACACACAACGCATGCGCTATGCGTCTTCGCATACTGGTAGCATATTTTTGGAATACTTTGGGAATACTGATCGCATATTTTCGGCATAACCTTGGCATGACTTTAGCATAACCTTTACATGTTCTTGTAGTAAGCCTAGCTTATTTCTACTTTAGCCGTTGTTTTTTCTTTTTCATTATCATGGTAATTCGTTTCTAATCGATTTTGCTCGCTCTAAATTCTACCCCTGCGCCTTCCATCGTTATCATTCTTGATTTGGATCTCATTCTTATCGCCTTTCTAGCACCGACCACACCAACAGACCCACGGGGACTCGAATTATTCCCTACCCATATTGACCACAAACCGTACCCAAAACGGTCCGTACCCAGACCCACAATTATCCGACCGTCTTCACGCTGAATTGCACAATGCTTAGAAAACTCTGTCATTTGGTGGGCACAAGCTGGGCACACTGGGCTACTAGGTATGACAATTGTATATCCTCTGGTGCTATTTAACTGCATTTAGAGGCGCGTTTTCTTTGACGAATTAATTAAACTACAATAGTTTGAGCGACTTGAGCTATTTTCGTTTTCCTCAAATACACAAGAATCATGTCGTGATCGGCACAGACCTTACAATCGCAGGGTGCATCACGTTGGTTCTGCTGGTTTTATTTTTGGGTCTGCATTTCGTTTAAATATATCTGTTATGGCCCTATAGAGTCTTATTCATTCTGTGCAGCCCTTCATCGGTTTGGTAATCGCGTACTGACTGTCGCGTGTTAAACCTAGGAGTTAACGGTGTGAAAGGTTTGAAATATGTTTTAATAGTTAACATCCGCACGACCATTCACTGCCAACTGTAAGTCCATACTTAAAATATATTGCCAAGAACCACAAAATTGAATGCCTTGTTATTTATTGTTTGTTCATGCTTTTCATCTTTTTTTTCTCGTCTATTCTTACTAAATCAAAATCAATATTTAGACTGCTGAGCATCAATATTTAGAATGCTCAATAACAACTCTGGAACTGGGGGCTCAAGCGCTTGGGTACGACTGAAGCTCTAGATCACATGTATGGATACACATCGATGGTTAATATGGTGCTATAGTATTGGAATACTGCAACGCTTTAGCAACCGCCAACTTTTCGGGTGATATATGCCTAACAGTGAAGTTATAGGTGGTTTTCCGCTTAGAGTCGTATAGATACGATAAGCAGTGACCGAACACCACATACGGTACATATGTCACATTACCTAAGTACATATCCTTCTTTTTTCACCGATTAGTTCCTGTAGCAGCTAATTTTTCGCATGGTATCATTGTTTATAACGTGTTGACCTCTTCAAATTTTATCGGTTCTGAATGTGGTATCTAGAATAGCTATGTACAGTTCACTTTTCTTTGTCCTAGATTAATATATCCCGTTGAACGCTAATGTATTACTTTGATTGTTTACGTCAATGGCAATAATAGAACAGTAGACGCATCCGAGGGATTGGAAGCGCACGAGATTGATACGCTTTTGCTATTGATGGACGGCCACGAGCACTACTCAGTGCACCATATCTTTTTATAATTGTGTGCAATTCACAATTATCTCTATAATCCTCGATTTACAAGTGAGATCAGTATATACCTGACGAGAAAACGCATCCTGGAGTCATCTGGACTTGCCCTAAGAGGGTTAGTGTGGGGTAGGGTGAAAGCAATGAGGTCTTAAGGGCATAATCTCCCGCTAGACCAATAAGAATCGTGTGTTCCAATATACACCCTTAATTGGTCGAGATCTCTATAACTGGCCACCAGCCTTTTTCTTGTGTTTTAATTAATGGTGGTGTGAGATTCTCGGTATGTGACATGTGGGTATGTTGTGTCCCTGCAATGAAAAAAAAAAACAGGGCTGGTGATGCATTTCTAAATGTCAGCTAAAAAAAACTGCGGGTCATGAATGCCGATTCCGCATGGAAATATTAGAGGCAGGAAAGAAATGCAGAATTATAAAAGCACACGAGAATTTTTGTGATCCAGATCCAATAAATCATTTACCTGCATATCTTTAATATTTTCATAGTTTTAGTTAACCTCCTGCTGCAAACCTGCGCCCTCGTCCGACTTGATTGGAGCACGTTACCTGTGTTAACTTACCCTGCATATGCATTTCATAATACTTAAATATGCATGCACACTCACATATATGCCCTGAATGCTAACCAAGCACGCATATCCTCAGATCTCAGCGGTTCAGGACCTGCCGCAAAGATAATACTGGCTGCGGGGTTTTACTTGGGGTACTGCAATAGTTGAGAAAAGAATGTGCAAAAACAGATAGGACGTAAAATAGAGTTAGTGCATCAAATAAATAAATTCATAAATAAATAAGTCGTACCCAATGCATGCATGTTTCATGAAGAAAGGTTCAATTTGTCAACGACCGGGTTGACTACATCAGACATAAACGTTCCGAATTCAGTCCAATTTTCCGATGTGACATGTAGGTTAAAGTCTAGTTTCTTTAAAAACTCCATTTCCATTATTTTTAGCTCGTCCGAACTGATGGCGGACATGCGCCCCCATGCTGGCAGTGTATAGCTGACGTCCTCAACATACTTGTTGGCTGTCATTAATGCAACAATGAAGATTCGAGCCTCGCTGGATGGCTCACCATATACCGGTTCGGCGCAAGTTTTTCGTAGACGGTACACATATAGAAGTGCGGTCTTGACAACCTCCGGTGAAAGATTTGCCTTTTCAATCACATATTTCGCGTATTTCATAAAGTGTGCGGTTAGTCCAGGACGTACCTTTCCTGTGGTGTTTCCTTTTAATAGGGAATCAACTGTTTCCCAAGGGTTTAGCCATGCTAGTGTGATCGCGCCACAGAGATTTCCTATGCACAAATTAGTAACAACTTCCTGGAAGTATAGATATTGAAACGGAATTCTTCTTGGGGGTGTGAGCGGCAGGTTTAAAACCTCAGTACACGATGGTTGTATGATGGAAGCAGGTGTGAGAACATCAGGAGTACGCTCTTTTCGTATCCTTTTCTTTCCGCAGGTTGAAGCACTAGAGCCATAGTAGTCCTCATAGCTCTGTGAACTGCGGAATGCCTGTTGATTGGTGTCGAATGCATGAAGCCTCGGGCGTTTATGTTGGGACCCGTAAGTTACAATACACATGATGGGATATTAGAAAGATAGTTACAATCAAGCAGGACCGTGGAGCATGCAATAACTTTTTTTGATCGAAGTCGGGCAAATGAAGGAGCAGGCTTATTATATATTTTACCAGCACGGTTCTAAAAACAATGCATGCATATGCACCTCATCATGCAGTAGCTATTCTTAGGAGAACATCTTCTACATTGCATAGGTTAGGGTTTATTTCAGACTCTTTTGTGAGCGCGCTGCATCGGAGTCAGATATGCAATCGAATGCGCAAGACCCAATCGTGAACCGACGCTTAAACTTCATTTTTTGCGACAGGAACAGATATATTTTAAAGGGATAGGTGAATTATTTCATTAGTGGTACCTCTTCGTTTTTTCTCGCTTGCGCTTTTATACGACCATAGATTGAGATCTTATTATATGTAGTTGAGTATAGGAGAGGGGTAGGAATGATAATATATGGAAACACCCGTATATTAGGATTACACATGTGGCAATATGTAAAATAGATTGACCCTGCAGCAAGAACATAATTATCAAGAAATGTGCTTTGAATGAGATGAAAAGAAGGAAATTGCAAGAATTTAAAGCTAATTTATATTAAACGCAATATTAATGAGTACCAGCTCGTTTTTTTAGCTTTAATAGGCCATTACAAGAAAAAACCGGTCTCGATGATGACACATTTCCGTCAGCAAGTACATATAGAATTAGGTTAGTTTCAACTCCTGAAGCCCATATGAATAATGCAGTACGTATCTACCACGGTTCCAGAGCATACACCTATGGTTCAGTAAAAACTATGTAATCTGAACACCCAGAATTATTTTACATGTCTCGAACTCTAAAATATTGTATGATGGATCTTTTAACAGCTCATTTCGAATGCGGACTTACCTAGAGATTGTGTCGCTTGCCGTGGAGCCTGGTTACCTGTTTAATACTTGCTTCTACATCGTTAATTAGTAAACATGGAGTTTGGTGCCCAGACTCCTCCCCCGCCAGTGCTGTTGAGAGCCACGTACGTCACCGCAATAGCACGTGATAGGACAAGTGGCTGGACTACATTCTCTATCCGGTATACGCATCCACTGGATACTCAAGTATAAATAGGATGGTGAAACAACCTAAATAATCAATTGGAATAATATACATTTGGACTTACATCCCGTTTCAGTCTAAGTATAGCTTGAATGATCTTACCC
>JAJLWC010000096.1:0-19672 GCA_030674195.1 Starmerella stellata | reverse complement strand
TTTCTCTCATATTTCTAAATTTAGCTAAATGTTCAGAAAAAACTGCCCAAAACTTAAAAAAACGGCTATAACTCAACGTAGAGAGGAGCTTGTGAAATTTTAAGTACACTACATTTCTCACAGGAATTGAATATATAATATAACGAACTGTTAGAGCTTCTGGAGAAGAAAAATTTTCGCGAACATTTAGTTGGTTCTGGCTCGATAATACCGATGACTAACGCGAAACGGCAGGGAAGTACTAATTGCCCACGACAGGATCTCTTTCGCCAGGATATGGGGAACACAGAAGTCGACAGCGTGGCGACACCGCCGTCTGTAGACGCGAAAAACCGTTCCTCTAACGGCGTTGAAGAAACCAGTACGAACGTCTCCGAGTCTGAAGACGCGCCGACTGAACCTCAGCAAGACAAGCGTGAACAAACGGATCCTGAACAGGCAGAACAAGCAGAACAGGCAGACAACAAAGCCACAGCCAATCCTGACTCTAATGACGGTTCTGACGCTAAAAAATCAGAGACTGAAGAGGCTAAAGAGGCTAAAGAGGAAACAGGAAACGAAAACGAGTTCGACGAGATCGAGTTGAAAGACAGCAGCGTCGAGCCGAAAGAAGACAGACTTCATCCCTCTGCAGCGCTTTCTCCGAGCCCTTCAGCTCGTAGTATTGTTTCCAACAGCGACGTTTCCAGCGCCCAGAACCGGACAGTCCATTTCTTCCGCCCGAGATCGTCTAGCCGCGCCATTAACACGAACATCGCTTTAGAACACACTACTGTGAACGGCGCGCAGTCTCGCCCTGCAATGATGCTGATCCAGAACGCGTTCAAGAAAATCAAGCTCTCGAAAGACGCGAAACGGATCCCTGCGCTCGAGAAAGCCACGGCCAGAGTGTTGAAACAGTTCGACGAGCAGCCCGGGCTGATGCCGCCGTCGCAGGTCATTCTAGAGCCGCTGCGGCTGGTTTGTGTCCCTCCAGGAACGTCTAATGAACTCAAGGAGATCGCGATTGACACGATCGGCCAGCTGTTCTCATTGAACTATTTCGGCAACACTGCAACCTCGCAGGACGAGTCTCAACTTCTAAGCGAGGCCGTGGAGATCGTTTGCGACGCTTGGGAGGCTGAAGGAGCCGACCAGCGCGTCGAGGTGCAGATCATTAAAGCCTTGACGTCTGCAGTTGTTAACGAGGACGTGATTGTGCACGGCGCAGTGTTGATGCGTGCAGTGCGCCAGGTGTACCATATTTTCGTTGTAACCCGCTCGCAAAGCAACCAGAGTCTGGCTCAGGTCAGTTTGACGCAGATGGTGCAGTCTGTGTTTGAGCGCGTCAAGGATAAATGCATGCAGCCAGCCTTGCAAATCGATGAAGCAAACGAAACTAAAAAGACGACTGAGATTAAAGACGTCGACAGCAGCGATGTGCAGGAAGTCGAAAAGGAGGTCGAGAAATTAGAAGCAGATACGACAGCAGCAACGGCTGAAGAAAAACTGACGTTAGAGGAGATGCAGAACGCGCCGGTCCCGGATATGGAGGAAGACACTGACGAACGCAGCGAGAACGAGAAGATCACACAGGATGCTGGGCTTCTTTTCCGTACTCTGTGCAGGCTCTCGATGAAACCGATCGATGAGAGCGATATCAAGGGCCAGCCAATGCGGTCTAAACTGCTCAGTTTGCACCTTCTGCACACAATCATGCGGCATCATATTTCCGTGTTCAAAGCGCAAGGCGTCGTTGTGCGCACTTCCCGCACTTCCTACGAACCTTTTGCTCTTGCCGTTAAGCCTTATTTGCGCCAGATGCTTGCTCAGAGCGCGCTCTCGCCTCATCCTGCCATTTTCGAGATCACAGCCGAGATTTTCTGGTTTGTTCTGTCGAATCTGCGCAGCGATTTCAAGCCGGAACTAGCAGTTCTGTTTACTGAGGTTTATTTTCCAGCCATTGAAATGCGCACTGCCACTATTCACCAGCGCATGTACTTCATGACGATCGTTTCGCGCATTTGCACCGACCCCAGGCTGTTAGTAGAGCTCTACCTCAACTATGACTGCGATCCTGCCGCGCCTAATGTCTTTGAGTACCTTGTGGAGTTCGCCAGCCGGCAGGCTTTGAAGGCAGCGCCCGAACCCGAGCATCTGCCGACAAAGATGTCGATTGACAGACAGAAAATCAGGGTCTACGATTTGAACGCGCCGCCGGCCGTGGCGATTTCAAGGCTAATGGCTCCTAAAACCGCCCCTGCAGTCAAAGACGATATCGCGTACTATCAACTAAAAGTATCGGCATTAGAATCAGTTGTCAACGTTCTGAGGTCGTTAGTTCTATGGTCTCAACGCGAGAACCGCGAGAACGCAAGCAGCTCTTCGGAAAAGACTAAAACCATCCACGACCAGAGTTCTACTGCAACTGCTACTGATTCAGTACCTGCTGCTGCCGGTGCAAGCGCGGGTGCAGGCTCTTCTTCTTCTGAACTCAAAGAGTCTAACAGTTCCAGCCGCAGCGATATTGCCGAACTTAACGACTCTGACGACCCTGAACGGTTCGCTACACGGAAACTGACGAAAAAGATTCTGGACGCGGCGACTCAGGACTTTAATTTCTCGCCGAACCGCGGGCTTAGAAAGTTCCACGAGGCCGGGTTATTAAAGAACCCTGAAGACCCGAAAGAGGTTGCCAGGCTCTTGATAACGATCGACGGGCTGGATAAAGTGAAACTCGGCGAATTCCTCGGCAAGTCTCATGAATTCAACAAACAAACAATGGTTCAGTTTGTGGATGCCATGAATTTCCGCAACGTCTCGTTTGTCAGCGCTTTAAGGCAGTGTTTACAGCGGTTCAGGCTGCCCGGAGAGGGCCAGGTCATTGACCGGTACATGCAGGCGTTTGCCAGGAAGTACTATGAAGACAACAGCGTCGACAACGTGCACCCGGACTTCGCGTCTGCGGACTCGGCTTGGGTGCTTGCGATGTCGGTAATGATGCTCAACACCGATTTGCACAGCCAGGCTTTGCGGAGAAGGAGAATGACCGACGACCAGTTTGTTAGAAACAACAAGGGAATGAACGACGGCGTGGACTTCCGAGGCGATATGCTGCTGGATATTTATAACGAGATCAAGGACGGCGAGATCAAGCTCGACAGCGAGCAGGCTTTAGCGTCAATGAAGGCAGAGACCTACGATATCGCGTCAACGACGTTGTCCTCGCTGGCAGCTGAGCACCTGAAAACGGTTCCTGCGCTCGAGTTCATGGACTACTACAACGCCTCGTGTGCAGCTCATATCCGCCCTATGTTCGAGCAGTGCTGGCTGGCTATTCTGGTTGGTGTTTCTGACCCGTTCAGTCAATTGACCGACCCGGTGGCCGTGATTACATGCATGGAGGGTCTAGAGCTGGCGCTGAGAATAGCTTGCCGGTTCGAGATCGAGCTTGCGAGAGTCTCGTTCGTGCAGACTCTTGGACAGCACGCTTCCCAAGGCTTGCAGAACTGCGAGAACCTCAATTATAAACAGCTGGGCTCGGCCGAAGTGCTGCTTCGGATTGCGCTGCTGGAGGGCGATAACCTGCGCGAGAGTTGGTACGACGTGCTGAAACTCGTGTCGTTGATTGAGCGCGCGCAATTACAGGCGCACGAAAAACCTGCAACTCAGGGAAGCGAGGCGTTGCTGAGTTCGGAAATGATCGTTAATGCCGACAAGGTGTTTGCCAGCACCCAGGCGATGACCGACCAAGGAGCGCTTAGTTTCGTGCATGCGTTGTCAAAGCTGAGTTTAGAGGAGATTGAGGAGTCGAAAAACCATATGGAGCCGCGGCTGTTTGCTTTGCAGAAACTCGTTGATGTGTGCTACTACAACTCCGCGCGCATCAGAATGGGCTGGTCGGCTTTGTGGAACACTGCAATGACCGAGCAGTTCTCTAAAGTGCTTGTCTACCCCAACGACCGCGTAGTAGCGCTGGCGATCGACTCGTTGCGTCAGCTCAGTATGCGTTTACTTGAGCAGGACGAGATGCCGCATTTCGCGTTCCAGCAAGAGTTCTTGTCGCCGTTTGTGCATGTTCTGAAACACAATAACAGCACCTCGATCAAGGTTCTCGCGCTTGAATGCCTTACACAGATTGTGGTTACCAGATTCTCGAAACTGAAGTCTGGCTGGAACTCGATTTTCGAGGCTGTTACTGCTCCTGCGATCCAGTCTGAAGAACGCCGGCCTAACGAGAACGGGCAGAGCCCCGAAAGCATTAAAATGGTTCTGGGGGCGGTTTATTCGCTGCTCGCAGCTATAATCTTAGAGAAATCGATTCCTCCAGGATTTGTCGATGCTTGTGAAGCTGTTGCTAGACAGCCAGAGGCCCGCACGGCTTTAAAGGCAGTTGGTCTTTTGCATAAACTGGTTGATGCGCGAATCGACGATATGCCGGTATGTCTTTCTGTGCTCAGAGCTCTAGGTTCGACGGCCACTTCCGGGCGCGATTTAGAGGCCCGCGGCAGGGCATTAGAAGTGTTGTTCGATGTTCTGAAAACGCACGGGTCGTCGTTCAGCACTGAAGACTGGAACGAGATTTTGAAGACTAGTTTGGGGCCTCTTTTCAGCGTTCTTAACGAGACCGGTACTTTGAACAACAACGCGAGCAGCACTAGTTTGAGCACAACGCGCCGCGACGAGAACAACCGCGAGGAGATCAATTTATGGCTCAGCTCGACGCTGATCCAGGCGTTGAAATCGACAATTGCGTTGTTCACTTGTCATTTCGAGCAGCTACAGCACGCCTTAGACACGTTCTTCCTCGAGCTTCTAGAGTCGTGTATTCTGGAGGACAACGACGCGGTCTCGAGAATGGGTAATAGCTGTTTACAGCAGCTCGTTCACGACAACGCGCTGAAATTCAACGACCACGACTGGCACCTGATCGCTTCGCGGATCGTGAAATTGTTTAAATTCACTACTGCCTCTAAATTGCTGAACCGCGAAGTGTTGAACGATGCTAACGCCGACGGGCCGCAGATCTTTAGAAGCATGATCTCGAAAACTGTGCAAACGCTTCTGGTTATTGAGACTGTGCGGTTCTTGTTTGTAGGCTCGACAACTGTGTTCAACACTATGCCCATGCCCGAGATTCTGCGTATTCTTACCAGGCTGCAGAACGCGTACAACTTCGCGCGCAGTTTCAACCACCAGCTCGATCTGAGGTTAGAACTGTATAAACGCGGCCTTGTTAAGCAGACGCCTAATTTGCTGCTGCAGGAATCGATCGCTGCGCAAACCTACGTCAGCTCGGCCATGCGGTTGTTCAAATCGCGGAACCGGTTCGTCACTGATCCTGCTGCCCGCAACGATATCAGCGAAGAGCTGATCCCGCTGTGCATGCAGGCTTTGTCGGACTTCAAGCAGCTGCAGCAGACCGAGTCGCGGTACATCGTCAAGATCTCGCCTATTGCCGAGAGCGTTTTACGGCATGTCGCCAGTTTCGACGAAGACGATTTCGCCGAGTTCGGAGGAGGGTTCTACTTCCTTGCAGTCGACATTGTTGGCCGCGAGATCCCACCCAAACTGCGCTCGGAAATCCAGGCGTACCTTCGCAGGTTCGGCGAGTTCGTCATTCCCAGACGGAAGAAACAGCTTGCCGAGTCCGAGGGTTCGGAAAGCGCTACTAAGGACAGTTAGCTGTCGCCTGTATCCACATATCTTACATTACTCAATACACACTGCCAATACACACCACCATTACTCGATACACACCACACCACCAATACACAATACGCAATACACACCACGCAGTACATAGCATGATACATATACCATCACACCTTAATGAACATGCCCACACAACATGCATACCTACTATGCATACCTACCATGCATACACACCACACCACCACATAGCACACTTCATCACGCACCTCATCACACACCCATACTGACGTGATGCAAACAAACCAAACTGGAAGCCCAGCCGGTTGCCATAAATAGAAGAAAAGAAACAGACATACAAAACAGCAGATGTAGAACAGAATATAAATACAAGTAGAGGTGCAAGTGGCAGATAAGTAGGAAATAAACAGCGAGTACTTATGAATTAAATTTTGAAACCGGTTTAAATACAACGAGAAACTGCAACGAGTATGGATAGTGTGATCACGAACACGCGTCAGAAGATGTACTGCACAACCAGGTTTCTGACGCGTTTATTAATGACGTGGCTGTTACTAACCGACACACCACATGCTGAGACGTCTGCTGGTATGGACTCTATTTCTGCTTGGCTGTAATGCCGCATTGTTCACTAAAAACAGCGGCGTGCGCGAAGTAAGAGCGATTAAGTTCACCGAAGAGGTTCTCTACAGCCCCGTGGTCACTGCTGTTATGTTCTACTCGCCGTACTGCGGCTACTGTAAGAGCATGGCGCCAGAATGGCAGAGCGCGGCCCAGGCAATGAAAGGCATTGCGAAATTCGTGGCTGTGGACTGTACAATGGACAAGAACCAGCACCTTTGCAGCAGGCACGGCGTCAAGGGGTACCCCAGCATCCAGATCTTCCAGCCTGCGAAACTCGACAGCTCCGACTTCGAAAGAGTAAGCAATGGCGCCAATTTGCCGCGGAAGAAACCGCAGCGGTACAACTACAACTCGCAGCGCGAAAAGGACGCGTTCGTGTCGTTTATTAAATCGAAAATTTTGAACTACGCAGTGACGCTTACAAGCGAGAACGCTGAAAAGAAACTAAATAACAGCAATAACAAACTAGTGTTTCTGCAGGGGGCGAAAAGCAGCGCTGTGCTTCCTGTTTCGACTAAAGTATTAAGCAGAGACTTCTTCGGTAAAGTCGAGTTTTTGGTGCTTCCAAGGAAGACGAAATCTGAGTGGGAAAAATTCGGGTTTAAACCAAGCAGTAAAGAACAAATCGTGTTTATTGACACTAATGGAAAACACACTCTGTACAACGGCAAACCCGAGAACAGAAAAGAACTCAAGAAGTTTATTAAATCCCAGCTCGAGCCTGAACAACCGAAAGAGGATCTGTAGAAACCTAATATCAACCCCTTCCCATTCTCTGTGGACTCTCGCGCCGCCGCTACCCTCAACACTCGATTCCATTTAGCGAATTAGAGTGAAAGGGTTCTTGTCACACTAGTCATACTAGTCACACAAGGGGAGTGGATCCTGCATTTCTGAATTAACCAAAAGCGACAGTGTCGCAATACGAGACGTTGAGAAAACCGTCGATCGCGTATATATTATATAAAGCGCTGATTTCGACGTCGAGTTGTGGCGCGAACGACGAATTGATGTAACAAAACAGCGGCGTCTCGGTCTGTAGTTGCCGCTTGATATAGTTCACAAGCGACGCAAACGTCTGCGCGCCGCTGACGCTGATAACCGGGTGCTTGAGTTTCTTTGCCGACCCGACTGCTTGGAACCGGATAGATACCTTGGTTTTAGCGGGATCTTCCATACCAAAAAAAGTTTGTATTTTACCCACCTGCTGTCCTATAAACCCAGCAACTCGCTCGTAACCGGCATACAGTCACTAACCTATTACAAGGCAACAAGCTGTATAAACCGCTTAAACTGTTAACCGCAGCTGCCACTACAAACCCTCCGTTAATGACAAACCATAAGGCTATGCTTATATAACATATTCCAGTCGAACAAACTCCAACGTATTTAATTACCTTTGACTGGTCTTGTTAACACTCCTTGTGCTAGCTCTACGTTCTAGTTACTTCTGCATTGGTAGCACCCATCATTGCTTCCATTCTCGCACTTCCCTCTCCCACCACACACCCGCATACAGTAATCTAATCTCATGATCACGAACTACTTCAAATCAGTCGTACTGAGAATCCCTCCTATCGGTTACAGCGCGAAAGTAGGCCGCTTGTTTCTGACGAGAATACCACCGAAACTGCGGTCGCAGCTGGACGTTAACTTCAAGCTGCTTGAACCCAACGAAAAGGCCGAGTTGAAAGTCATGTTCAAAGACAACACAACAATAGAAGCCAATATTAACGAATTGTCGATGAAAGAGGTCACGGGTATTCTCGACAGACACAGCCGCAAATTGAAGATCCACGACGCTATTAACTCCTGATCCACAAAATGAAATGTAATTATAGATAACCAGACAGTTAATCGTAAACTGTAGCCATTAGCCGTAAGACGTATATACTAAGCGGGACCCAGTTACTACCAAGTCACTACCCAGTTACTACCCAGTTACTATATGTAAAGCGTAAGGCGTAAGGCGTAAACAATTAACAGCAAGCCATCAAACAGTTGAGCGCAAAGAGTAAAAGACGAAGAGCTAAAAGTAGACAGCATAAACGGAATTCTTCATTAAACGCTTTACTGAGCCAATTGTCTTTCCAATACGCGTAAACCAATTCTACACTTAATTGCACTGTTAACAAATCTCAGAGATAAAGCCGACGGTAACGGCCCGGTTTAATTAGTCATCATATCTTGACGGATCGGATAGCATTCCAACTGCTAAGAACATCGTTTGTTGATGTCGTTAGACAGGGGAGACAGCCCGCAGGCAGGCAGCCGCCCCCCCCATACCAGGGCAACTTCACATAACAGCGCACATAGCGAGTCTCGCTCGTCATCCTCCTTCTGGCTGGACCTTAACGGGATTGAGCGCTGGTTCGACTCGCTAGACACAGCCGAGCGCGTGCAGATCGTTAGCGCGTTGATCACACGCTCGACGGAGTCGCAAATATACCAGTACGAATCGGTGCTGCGCAAGACACTCCATTCGCTTAGTCTAAAACCGTTTGGCAGCGGCAGCGTCCCGAACAGTGTTTTGCAGAGTTCTAGCCACCCCTTGTCGTCCTTTTACGGGAGCATGAACCCATCTGGACCGAACCAGGCTAGCTCCAGCACGCCAAGCTTGACGTCGGTGAGTGCAGTGCATTCGCCCGTCAACACCAGTGGCAACACGGCCGTGCCGCGGTCACGGGATGGCGACAGCCACAGCAAGTCTAATGAGGATCTGTTCACTCAGAAACAGAACTCGAGTTCGTTGTTCAGGCCAGGGGCCCAACAACAACCTCATTTGACGCCGCAATCGCACCAGAAGAGCAATTCAGTTGGCCATACCCATCAACCAGGGCACCAGTCAGGCCAATCAGGCCAGTCAGGCCATTCGACCCATTCGACGGCTCACAATGCGCACCCTGCTCATGGTGCACATAAACCTGCTTTCCCGGCCTCGATCAATAACCTGAAAACGCAGATTTCCCCGTTCACGCACTCGTCGTCGACGGATCTGTATACTCAGGCGTTTTTGCCGTTGTCGTCGACGTATACACCGTGGATGGAAACCAGGCGTCCCCAGAGCGCGAGCGAGGTCTGGTCGGATTCTGCACTGGCTTCTCCGTCGTTGAAACCCGTGCACCATCACGGCGATATCGCTTCGATCGGCGAGAAGCAGGGCTTGAACTCGCCGACTAAACCCGTGCACGCGTGGTTCCAGCAAACGACGCAGATCGGCCAGACTCAGTTCAACCATTCGAATCCACACACCCAATTGAGCCAATCACAGCCGTCACAACCAAAACCTCCGAATCAATCTCAGTCCCAATCCCAGCCTCAGTTTCAGCCTCAACCTCAACCACCGCTGCACCCTCATTCACAGTTGCCATCGCAATCGCAATTACAGGCGCAGTTGCAGTCGCAATTACAGTCGCAATTACAGTCGCCGGTGCAGTCACAGCAAGTTCCGCAAGGTCAGTATAGATCACAGGATACGTCTAAACTCGACAGCCGCGAGTCCTCGCCGGTGAAAAGCACTAAACGCAGCGTGAACTGTGTAGACGTTGAGCTTCTTTCCGATATCGGTGCATGGCTGCGGTCTTCGCGGCTGCACAAATACACGGGGAATCTAAGCGGGATGAGATGGCAGGAGGTTGTACTCCTGGACAACGACGGCTTAGAAGCGCGCGGTGTGAACGCATTAGGCGCGCGACGCAAGCTGCTGAAGATGTTTGAAGAAGTCAGGGTTGCGCAGGAAGCAGGCATTCTGCCTACCGATTTTTGAACATAGCGTATACGTAGACCGTATACCATAACTAGACTAATACAATGCAACACATTGCTATACATTGCTATACAGAACTAACTGTCAAAGTATAATGCTTGTACCGTGATTAGCTATATGAAGTCCATAATAAGCACTAAACACCGTTGCCACAAACCAGTGGTCACGCGCGTAACCTACGAGTTCGGTGGTTTATGCTAACACGTCTTAACAATAACGTCTATGTAATGTATGTAATGTATGTAATGTGCAGAACATGTTGGAGAGGTGCGATTAGTTTCATTTAAATGTACTAAACGTATTGCGCTTTACAGCGTTTATCTGCACTAGGTGAATTTCGCTAACTAGTTTTCAGTCGCTACCCCGCACTCGGGTATCTGCGTATTTAGCCGACGTGTCAAAAAAAAAACCCTTGATACGAATCAAATTATATTAGCTCGTTAACATTGTTTATTGCTCTGATTAAACCGATTGCATAAACACTTGAATGCGTAAACACTTAAATGCATAAACACATACATAAACGCATATATATGTAAATGCATGAGCTGTTATTTTGTCGCATTGTAACGGTGATGCAGGGTCACGTTACACGTTGTAAAGAAATCGATCTATTGCATTTGTGCGCCTGCTGCATTGTTGTGGTTACGTTGTTGCATGCTGTTGCATGAAATGTTGTTGCAAGGGTGTAGTTGCAAGGGTATATTATTTCATGGGTGTGGATGGTATTGCATTTCTGCGTTTTTTTGCATTGATTCTATATGGGTGTTGTATTTGTGGTTTAACTGCATAGCGCTAGTTAGATGTAGATGTATTAGTAGTTCTAATTGGATGGAAGATTCTTGATTTCTTTTTTGTAATTTTCTTTTTCTGGTTTCTGTGTTTTCCTTTCCTCTTCGCGTGCTGTGTGTTGTTGTTTTATGAGGCCTACCGAGCCGCCCGCGTTCCCTCATCGCTGTTTTTTGAGCTATAGGAGACCATGCCTAGAAACGGATAATTATCGCACAGACCCAGCGATTTCGTCCGCTTCATATTCTCAAAACGATTAAGCTTCTGCTGAGCGCTCGTCAAGTGAAGTTTGAAAGGGGAATAGAATTCGCTGAGCCATTGGAAGTAGGGCACAATCATGTTTGTCAAAAAATTGACTTGTACGTCTATCAAGGCTTCGACTTCCGGGATGTGCGGATTAAAAAAGGGCTTGTGGATCTCGTGGATGTTCAGGATCCGGCAAATGTCGCACTGGTTGCGGAATTCAAGGAAAATCGCTACCGACGTCGCGTAATGCGGCCCGTACCCAGGACGCACCGTGCATGCAAAGTCGCTCATTTTAAGCACATGCACGAACGACGGGGACTGGCAATTGGTCAGTTTACAATGTTGTTTTAGATCCGTTGCGGAGATCGCTTCCTGGATCTTAGGATCGACGACACGCTCGAGGCGTGGCAACAGCTGGTGCACGAGGTCTCGGAATATGCTACTGTGGTATTCCTCAAGACTGCTGTAGCGCTCGCCGAACGCGGGGGAAATGCTCTTCAGAACAGGATATGTCACCCCGGGATGCAAAATATCATGGCCAGAGGCAGCGAGAACAAGCGAAAAGTTGTCCTCTTCCTTCAAGTGCCATGGGTTCGGGTTGCTCACGAGCATTTCGGCGAACTGCGCCACATCGACACAGTGCCAGAATGAATGATATGGCGTGTTCGTGCGGTACAGAACGCGCACCATGCAAAGAAACCAGAGCAAGCTGGCGTCGGAAATGCGCGCAAGCTGCTGGATCCGGGGGCTGGACGTGTACCGCTTGAAAATAATAAACAGGATAACTAGTAGCTCGTTAGAACTGAAATCGTGTACATTAAACTGCCACCCTTTGCTAGCCTCCTCGAGTTTCTCGTAGTCTTTGCCGCTGATGTTCAAATCCTTCTCGATGCTTACAGTGAACAGATTCGTGTCATCGCTGCTCTCGTCGGAATCGCCACAATGATTATTATCGCCACTAATTTCTGTGGCGCTATTGGTGTTGGGATTAGTGCTGGTATGAGTGGTACAGGTGGTATTGGTGGTATGAGTGGTGTGGCGCCGTCCAAACTCTAGGCCGAAATCACGCGGGGACTGGATGCCTTTGGTCGAGTACAGCTCAGCGCTCTCTCGGACAACATCCAGCTCGTTCGTCGTCTCAGGGACGTCGGAAAAGCGGTTGAACAGAAACGCATTGGGCGCGCTTTGGGACAGGAAGTCCATGAACCTGTATGCGTTGGAATCGCTCTTTGGTAGCACTATATATACAGACAGTGTTGGGCGGACGTTGGGGAACCAAAGGACGACGTACCGCATCATCTCGTCTGCAGACGAAAACTCACGGACGGTCGCCAGTCCATTGGGCGGTTTGCCGGAATACTGCGCGAGCGTTAGAATCACAGACTTATACATTCAGTATCAAACTAAACTGTCGCTTTTAGAAAAGAAACGGGACCAGCGCAGGTACTATATGCGTGTGTTTGGTGTGTGAGCGAGGGGAAGGTGAATGTGAGGAATGGTAAGTGGAGAGGGGGGAAGGGTGTGCTAAAAACTCCAATTTTTTGTAAAACCGTTGATTACCGTTACACGATATAATCCTGGGAAATGGTGCTAATACACCAAAAGAACGTTAGAGGAACAGTAACAAGGGTTAGGCAACCCTAACATACTATGCATGACATGTAACCAACCATAATTTGGCCCCCGCCCATTAAAAAAAAATGGCAAGTGGTTGCCCACGTTGCTATGTATCGGGATGCAAAAAAAGACGATGTCTGTGCACGTGTACTAACCTATATACTAATGACAAAAGTAGAAAGAAATTTCGGCTCCTAAAATGCCAGTTAAGGCATATTTTGATCCGTTTCAGAGTACGACCTCGCGCGTCGATCAGATCTATGCTGTCAAATATAATTTGATATCAATTATGTAAGTGATTGCCTGGGTTATGCGGATTACACATAATCAATCAATACCAGGTAGCGACCTGCTTACCACTCCCGCTACCCCAGCGTATTTAATATGTATGCATGCGGGTCAAATAAACTCGCTTTAGTCACGAGAGGGTATCTAAAGTCACATGGTTTACGATTATGTGTTGCCTGATCTGAGGAAAGGGGAAGTAAGAATCATGTGTTTGGGTGACAGGCCAAGACACTATTCCAGTCTATTTTTGTAGCGTGAAATATGCAATCCAAGTTTGTTCGCAGTCTTGGTCTGATTGCGTGGGTACAGCGATCACATCTCGATGCATTGACGGTTTTTCTCATTTAGTATTTCGGTCCGGTTATCAGCCGCCTGCAATGCGTTCTACGCTTTGATCATGGGCACATGTGAGTACCAGAAAAGTATAAAAATAGCCAACCCGTTTACACATACCTAAAATAAAAGGCACAGTACCTCGCCCCATGCTGCCTCAGCTGGATTATGCAGCTAGTGTTACAACGCCGGTGAAGGGTGAATTAGCTAAATAAACGGTATTATGTTTCGGCATATGTATGCGGTTGTGCGTCAAGGCCCAGATCTCGTACAGAACCCAGACTTGTTAGCGAGAAAAAATACTGATTAAATGGTGGTTAGTGATTTGACTATCGAAGCCCAATTTAATGTCTTGTTTATAAATAGTTCAGTTTACTTTTTGTGATGTGCGTGAATGGTGGGTTCATGCACCGATTGGGATCAAATGTCGCGGAATGCTTATAATTTCTCGTCGAAGGCGGACTAAAGGCGTGCGGAGTATATTCGGAGCAACGGTATTTGGTACAAAAGTGAGAGAAAAAAAATAAAGAAGTGGAAATTAGATTCAAAGTAGCAAGCACAGATCGATCGACCCCAATAAACGCATAGTAGCTAATAATACCTTTATGTTGATAAATAGCCCAAAACGATATACGAAGTCAAGGACCCCTTGCATCTACATAGGGTGCATCCGAAGCGATTACACAGATTTCAACATACTCATTAACGATTAGAGTGTGAATGTGGGATTATGGGTGTTGGGGTCAACAGGGCTGGCTTGTGCGTTGAGAACCGCGATGTGTAATTTACCAGAGGTGCGCTGAAAAAACATGACGGAAAATATAGGTTTAATTGACGCGCAATGAAAGTTCAGTTGCTGACAAGTTGTGTCTTTGCTGCCGGCCGTTACCATGCCGTTACCATGTCGTTACCATGCCGTTACCATGTCGTTACCATGTCGTTACCATGTTGCTGCTGTGCTGCCACCGCAACGCTATTGCAACGCTATTGTGTACGCTATGTAGGTTATCACGCACGCATAGTAGAATAACTGAATAACAGAGTAACACTTGCATAACATTTGCATAACATTTGCATAACATTTGCATAACATTATCATAGCTGAGTAGTACATACTTGTTAGTATACATATCGGTTTTAGCACGGCAGTTAGAGCCCAGCAATTAGATCTGTAGACCTAGTAATCGAACAACCCGCCTCTTTCAATAGCGGCGATCATCCAATCGTCGATATGACCGATTTGGTCGTTCGCTGAATTCTTTTCGTCGATTTCGTTAATTTCATAAATCTCGACCACTTCAGGTTCCTCTGCTGCCTGGTTAACAGGTTCCGTAGCAGGTTCTGCAACAGTCTCCGCAACAGTCTCCGCGGCAGGTACCGCATTAGTTCCAGCAGCGGGTTCTGCGCCATCTGCACTGTTTGGTTGGGTAACAGTTTGAGTGCCATCGGGTTGAGTGGTGGTTTGAGTACCGTCGGGTTGAGTAGTGGTTTTCGCTTCTGCGTCATCGAATTCGTGCTGGTCTAAAGTGGACTCGGTCAATGCTTGGTTAGCAGCGAGTTGGTCGTCCTTGTCTTCGGTTTCGGCCAATGCTGCCTCCATTTGCTTAGTCTCGGTCCCTCTCAGTTCTTCTAAGGTGATTCCCTTAGAGTTTCTGCCAGCGTCGTTGCCCATGATATCCTGGACACTCATTTTCGTGAAATGGTCGGTCGTGAAATCACCTTCCTGAATCACTACATTGTCCAGCAATGTTTTCTGAGTGGCCTTTCTAAGGATATTGCTCTCTACCGTGAACTCGCTGACCAAACGGTAGATATGAACGTCTCTGGTCTGTCCAATACGATGACATCTGTCTTGACACTGTCTGTCCATAGCCGGGTTCCAATCAGAGTCGTAGAAAATGACAGTGTCGGCACCGGTTAAATTGATACCTAAACCGCCAGACCGTGTAGACAGAATAAACACAGGAACACTCGCGTCCTTATTAAACCTTTCAGTCAAAGCTTGGCGCTGTTCAATGCGTGTAGCACCGTCTAGACGTAAGTACCTCCATCCATGTAAATTCAAGAACTGTTCCAGAATATCAAGAACTCTAGTCATTTGCGTGAAAATCAAACACCGGTGGCCTTTGCTAATAAGTTCGTGCAGAAGGTGCGCCAGAGTTTGTAATTTGCCGCAGTCGTACTGGATAAGCCGTTTGTCCGGGAACGCAATTGACAAACGCACCTGCGCCTCGTGGAATGTGGTTGAGTGCACAAACTGGTTCTGCGGGTTTATAGGCAAGTAAACACTGTCTGCAACACTCTCTCCAAGCGTCAACTGGGGCTGGTCAAGCACCGTGACTGCTGGGGTTATACATGCGAACCGCTCGATCAGCGGTTTCATCAGCATGGCTCGATCGTCGTAAGAACGCACTCCCAAAGATGGAAGTTCGAATATTTTCAGTGCATCTAAACAGTCTGTACCGAAAAGAGGGCGCTTTGCTAGCCGCAGTTTGTTCAGGTACGTCAAATGCTGCTGCCTAGCCAAAGCCTCGGTCCGGCGTTTGTAGATACTGTATTTCGCCCATTCAGCAATACTGGAGTAGTTTGGGGCCGGAACGCCCTCCCTTAGAACGTCGTTTTTGATCTCGGTTTCAATATCGGTGCACAATTTTTCCAGAATGGATGAAGCGTTCAGCTCTTGTCTCCGAATAGCCAGTTTCATAGGTTCATGTTCCATTGACGCAAACCAAACAGATAAGTTGTGCAATGGGCGCGAATCTAGGGCTGTTGACGGCACTAAGAATTTACTAGCTACAGCTCCGAAATCGTTGGAAACTGATTTATCCAGACTGAACGAGGTCAGGATCGGCCGCACTTCAAACAGGTCAGGGTGATTACACACTTTGCGCAGCTGCATTAAACAGTTCAGAATCGACATGAAATTGCCTGAGGTTAGAGTGGCTTTGGTGCTTGCACGAGACATGAAATCGTCGTATAGGTACCGCTGGCGTTTACTTAGCCGGCAGAACAATACATGCTCGTATTTCGCAGGCATCTGTTTCTCGACATCCTTCTTCAGTCTTCGCAGTAAATACGGTCTTAAAACCTGGTGAAGTTTTGAAACGGTTGCTCTTGCCTCGTCGTCCGGTTCCTCATTGTTTTGGACCATTTTATCAACGGGTTTGGCAAACCAGTCCTGGAAATCCTCTAAACTGGCGAACCCAGCCGGCATCATCTGGGTAGCACGGCCAGAAGGCATGAGGAAGTAGAGCAGAGACCACAGTTCCATTAAATTGTTCTGCAACGGCGTGCCTGTTAACAGCAGACGGAACTGGGCGTTGAAATTAAGCAGTGCTTGCCACCGCTGGCTTCGGAAGTTCTTGATATTATGCGCCTCGTCAAGAACCATGAACTGCCAGCGCTTGTTCCTGAACACTGCCTGGTCCTGGATCACTAGCTGGTAACTCGTGATAACTACATGCCACGTATCTTCCTTATTCCATCCCCGGCGCTTGCGTTTGCGTTGCTGCGGGGTGCCGAAGTAGGTCAAAATCTTGAAACCAGGAAGGAACCGTTTGAACTCCATTTCCCAGTTCAGCATTACGGATGTGGGAACAACAACAAGGTGAGGACCCCAAATATGTTTTTCAGACGCCAGCCAGGCCATTAACGAGATGGTTTGAATCGTTTTTCCAAGGCCCATTTCGTCGGCAAGAATACCGTTGGTTCCAGACATCACTAACCCGGCCATCCAGTCAAGCCCGTTGCGCTGGTACTCACGAAGGTGTCCTCTTAACAACGCAGGCTGCTCAATTCGGTGTCTCCGCTCGGTCTTAACGCTCTCGAGCTCTTCCTTGACTTCTTCTTTCCTTTTCTCTTCGTCTTCTTCGTCTTCCTTGATATCCTCTTTGATTTCTTTTATCTCTTCTTCCTCCTCGAGATCATCATTGGAGTCCGAGTCGTCATTGGAATCCTCGTTGGAGTCATTGGAGTCATTAGAGTCATTATCAGAGTTATTGTTAGACTCCGAGTCTTTATCGACCTCCATCTTATCGACCTCCATCTTATCGACCTCTATCTTATCGACCTCCATCTCATCTTCATTCTCTTCATTCTCTTTCTCTTTCTTCTCTTCCGTCTGCATTTCCTCGACTTCGTCAGTAATCTCCGTAATTCTTGCACTGTCGTTATTCTCATCGTCAGAATCCTCGTCGTCGTCAGAATCCTCTAAATTGCCGCCCAGCAAAGAAGCCAATCCGAATCTAGGCTCGTCGCTGTCCTCGCTTGCTTCGCTTTCGGATTCTGAACTGCTTAGCGCGCTCTCGCTCTCGTTTTCGCTGATCTCGTTGTATATTTTCAGCGCGTCTTTGCTAGGAACGTCTACCTTTTCGTCGTCGCTTTTATCGACTTCATTGTTATCGTTTTCATCGCTCTCGCTCTCCATTTCGTCTCCATTCTCGTCGATATCGTTTCCGTTTTCGTCGTTCTCGTTTTCGTCAATGCGGTCGCTGTTGCCGTCAGTATCGCTGTTCTCGTTCTCCAATTCAGGGAGGTTCCTGTACTTCTCACGCAACTGTTCAACAGTCAATTGCGAGTCTTCAACGCTTTCCATGTCGGTGTCGGTCGAACTCTCTGATTCCATGTCGTTGACTCGAGACTCGATCAGTTTAGCCGACTTGTCAAGGATCTCGTTGAGGTACTCTTTGCCCTTCTCGCGCTTCTCCTCGTCGAGAATAGCTTGCTTGCGTTGCTCGACAATTTTGAGTGCCAATTTCCACTTTTTCAGTACTTCTTGAGCAGTCCGTTTAGCGACTTGTTTAATGAGCCTTTCGGTCTCTTTCTTTTCGCGGTCTTCGGCGCCGGCTAACCGTCTATAATACTGGTCTATACTCTGTGTGTTGCGCCTCACAATCGATTGGTGGAATTTACGCAGATTCGCTCGCTGTTTAGCAAGCTGGACAGTATGTGAGAGCAGATTGTCCATGTACGAAGGCTGTTTGGGTCCAGGATCTACGAATTTCGGCTGTTTCTCCGCATTCCCGATCCCGCTGGCCTCGGCTTTTGCAAGCAGACCAGACTGGCGTGCTTCAGCAACTCGTGCATAGACCAATGCATCGGTTTCAACCTTCTTTTCCCATACATCCATGCTTATTGGTTCATGGTCTTCTGCAATCGTTTTGTAACTCGACAGCAGTTTATGCAGGTTGTTCTGGAACTGCGGAACAACGTAGTTCATTGGATTCGTTATCAACTCCTCATTATCCGCTTCTAAAAGCTCGACTTCGTCGTTCGGGAACCCGAGATCAGAGTCGATACTGAACGGCAGCGACTCGTCGATTTCCTGTACTGGTTTCTCGATTTTATTGGGATTTGAAGTGTTTCCACTACTTTTAGTGCTTGTTTTGCGGCTTCTCCGTACGGTTTTTGCCGGTCTAGCGGCAGGCCGAGCAGCCCGCGCCGGCCGCTTAGCAGGAGCGCGTTTACTGCCGCGAAACTGAGCGGTGAGTTTCTGCACTTCAGAATGCACGTTCTGTAAACGTTTCGACGACTTGCGGGTGTCGCTTTTTAGCGCTAACTGGTCCCAAAGATCGAATTTGTTCGTGCTCACAAACCGGCGGAATTCCGTCGATTTGTCTTTCTTGGAAAGCTCTGGGTCATATTTCACTAAACTGACGTAGTTCACAAGATGGAAAAAGAGTCTTACCTCGGAATCGTACTTTTCAGCCGTCAAAGCCAGCTCGTCCAAACACTCATCGGCGGTTTTGGGAGCTTTATTAACCATAGAGCAGAGCTGTGGACCTTTGACTCACACAGGTGATGCGGGTCCTAGAGTTGTATAGTACAGCAAAGTTTCAAGCCGAAAAAGCCAGATTTCAGTGCGCTACGCCTAGTTTAAACCTCGTTCTCAGAATTGGGTGTAGTTGAAAAAAAGTGCGATGACAAACAGGTTGTTAATTGCGACCCTGACAAAAAGCATATGTGGCGATACACACAAATTCTTTGCTAACAGGCGCCAATTGATGATCAACAACTGAATTTGATTCGCTTTTTTTCCTGCCACCACTGCATTTCCGGCATGCGGACCTCTCTGCGACGCGATAACCGCGCTCAACAACGCCTTCTGCTAATTAGACTTGCACGGCTAGTTTGGGTTTATGAATAAGCGACTCCACACTAGTTGTTGAACCTCTGCAGCAGTATCTTGTATACAGAGTGTGATTCTTAGTAATAGTGTGCGATGAGATTAGCCTAGGGTGTAGGGTAAGATCATTCAAGCTATACTTAGACTGAAACGGGATGTAAGTCCAAATGTATATTATTCCAATTGATTATTTAGGTTGTTTCACCATCCTATTTATACTTGAGTATCCAGTG
>JAJLWC010000095.1:0-19697 GCA_030674195.1 Starmerella stellata | reverse complement strand
CACTGGATACTCAAGTATAAATAGGATGGTGAAACAACCTAAATAATCAATTGGAATAATATACATTTGGACTTACATCCCGTTTCAGTCTAAGTATAGCTTGAATGATCTTACCCTACACCCTAGGCTAATCTCATCGCACACTATTACTAAGAATCACACTCTGTATACAAGATACTGCTGCAGAGGTTCAACAGTAACAATATGTGACAGCATGTATGGCGTGTAAAGTGTGCATGGTGTATGGTGGTGTACGGTGTATGGTGTATGGTAATAAGTGTTCGTGTATATCGCCCATGCATTCAAGCATGGACTTGGAACTGCTCTCTTTAACCTTTCCTAAATTGGTGGATCAATTGCGCTCTGTATTAAATTATTAAATGCACTAAATGTACTAAATGTACTAAATAGCTCATTTCTACGGCTTTACTGAACTGACTGCACTAAACAAATCGCTTATGTCACTGAATGGATCTGGCTTCTTCATCGAGTATGCAGTGTATGATTAACCTTGCAGCTAAGGGTTGAGGTCGTCTAAGCTATGAGACAACGTACATTGCATACTAGGTTTTCCCAATTAGCCGAATAACCAGATCCTCAATTTTGCCTATTCGGGTGAGTTTATACAAGTAAACGCGAAGCTTCTGCACCACGCAGCAACTCTGTCGATATCCGGAAAGGATTCAGGAGCATACTTAATGATGTGCATGTGGAGTGTCTTGACAGCCTTTGGATAGTGGGGCTGGAGGCCAACAATGATATACTGCAGCACACTAGTCCTATAACTGTCCTTCCACAGTTTCTTAGGAATGATCCGACGGTGCGTATCCCACAACCTGGCAACGAAATCATCGAAGGGCTCATCCACTTTTCGAACAAGAGGTTTCGCAAGAACTTGTAGCGCCAACTGCGGATCACATTTGTCGACGAGTTCATTCAAATTGTGGACAATAGACGGAAGAAACTTTCCATCATAATTACGGTACTCTCGCAGAGTACGCAGTTGTTCCCGACTTGATTCAGAAAGATTGGCAAGAAGGGCCTCGCCAGCTAGGATAAACTGGTTTTGAACCTGGTGAGATAGCAAGTGCGCGTAATCAGATTGTTTCAAGTTCACGAGGGACGCGATTTTGTAGAACTCCATTTGGCCTTTCACGTCCTCCATAACAGGCCAGAGTCCTGTAGGCATAACTCCAGTGAATTCCGTTCTCTCCTTTGGAATTGCTAAAGAAGAGAACTGATCAGCCAGGCATTTGACTCCTGCGGAATTTCCTAAAATGGATTGCTCCCATTCAGTTGTGATAAACGACAAATCCGGAGGATCCAGCAAAGAGCTTAATCTGGGTGTACTACTCAAGCGAGTAGTAGGGGCCGTTGTGGGTGCCGTTGTGGTTGCAGTTGTGGGTGCAGTACTGAAGAGAGTACTAGGTGCCGTTGTGGTTGCTGTTGTGGGTGCAGCACTAGAGGTAGTACTGAAGCGAGTACCAGATGCAGTGCTGGGTGTAGTGGACGCACTGGACGCATTGGACGCACTGGACGCAGCACTGGCTTGAACCTCTTCAAACATGGCCCGCACCGCCTCGCGCATCTGCGCATTCTGCAGTCTTGAAAAGCCGCGATTCTCATCAGCACGAGCGAACTCGTTAGCCACAGCCGCAGGAAGCTGCATCCGCATAGACTCTTTAAGGAGTTGGGCGTTCTGCTCAAAACTGTTATTGATTTTAGAGCGGATGGTTTTCATTTCATTCTTAAGACCAGCAATAGCTCGATGATCAGCCTGCGCAGAAAGCCTGAGGAGAGAAATGTCGGTATGCAAAGCAAGGAACCTGCTGAAGGAGAGCTGCTGGCTAGCAACGGTCAGCTTCTCGGTTTTAGCAGTGCATGCAGCGATCCGAGCATCGAGACTAGTGAAGACGTCTTGAGCCTCGCTCATGTTAGCAGCGTAGAAGTCCAGCCCAGAGGAGATCCGCTGTTCAACACTCGTGAATTCATCCAACGCGGTAGCGTCCATGCTCGACCGATCCGAGCTCACACGCAGCTGTTGCAAATCGGATTGCAGCTTCTTAATGTTGTTTCGCTGCTCAGCATCCAACACCTTTTTCCCCTCCCAGAAGGACCTGATGAGGTTCTGGATAGCATCGCATTCCTGGGATATCTCGCTGAGGGAAGTGACCTCATTAGACTTCTGTAATTGGATTTTGCTGCCATACTGTTGAGCCAGCGATTCGAACTTGTCAACGCCTTGGCTCAATGCGTCCATGTGTTCGCTGATTTTCGAAAGGAGCTGAGGGGACAATGCCTCGGAACGAGCAGCATTGGGCTGAGACGGCTGTGACGACTGTGAAGGCTGTGAAGGCTGAGAGGCGCTTCCAGTAGTACTGTTAGAAGATTCCTGTGGGAACGGTGTTACAACGGCCACGTCCATGAATCCCGCAGGAGTTGCGGCATCACCAGTTCTAGGGTTAGAATTAGAACGCTGGCTTGTAGCGGCACTAGTTGCAGGGTTAGATGTTGGACGCTGTGTTGTGGCACCACCGCTTCCAGGGCGCGACGTTGAAAGTTGATTAGAACTTCGTACCATATCGAGGTTCTGATCGGGGTTCGACATTTGGGTAGAAAAGTCACTCAAAGGACGGGTTCATATAGGATTTTCAGCACTCCATATCGGGGCAAGGAGAATACGGGGTAGAGAGATAACCGAGTTTCATAGTGTGAAACACTTGTCAGCTAGAATAGAAAAACAATTTTAAGACGAAATTCATTAATTTTGTATATACCAAAGTACTAGGTCCATGATCTCCAAGGCTGAAGGCACTATTTGCGCACGGCACCGAGACATGTTATAAATACCATCAGTATCGACCTCAGTTCAGGGTTGTGGCCATGTTTAATCTATGTTTAGAAATGACGCACAACGATCGTGATGGACATGGGTACGATTCTAAATATGCGATTCAGCAGAATGGTGAACTGATTTTAGCAAATTATCTTTAATAAATTAAAGAGTCTCTAAAATGTTTTTGTTTACCATTCAGCCTTTTTTTTGTTTCTTACATGGTAAAGCCATACACACGATCGTTGTCTCGGCATCGCTAGTATCACGAGCTGAATTCAATGGGCCCGGTGGCTGGTCGACGGAAAAAATGTGACCGGACAGTTGTTACTTAGTAAGTTATATCAGGGGTTATTGGTCTTGGGGGTGGGGATTGAGGACGTTCGCGTTGTATGCGTCCAGGACGATGCAGATCGTTTCGTATTGTTTACTTTTTAATACTAGGTTTTCTTTCTTTATGTAGGGGACTATTCGGGCCCTAATACCTTACGTGAAATTGCCCGTTAAGCGTACCGGGAATACTCGAGTCACTACCCAGTTGAGCGCTCAATGTGCGGAGTCCTCAGCTGTTGTTCCGGTCTCTAATTATATGTATTGAGTCTGTAGTCGCTAGTTGGTACTTAAGACTAGCACGGCGATAGCACGGCGAGAGCATGGCGAGAGCACGGCTCGGTCTTGCAGTACACGGCTGGCAAGTATACATGCACAGCTTTTGGGTGCCTGTTCCTGCATATAAGGTTGCGGTTGGTTAGGGTTGGGTTGATGCATGCATGTATTGAGGCTGAGCTACTGTTCTACTACGGTTATATGGTTATACGGTTATACGGCTCTAGATGGGTTGAAGTAATACTACAAATTCGAATTGACTCTATCTACGCACAATTTCTACACATAAACCTCAACGCAAGGTGACGAGCTCCTCGGAGGCAGTAGGATGAATGGCCACACAACTGTCTAAATCCTTCTTAGTCGCGCCCATCTTAACGGCCACGCCGAAACCCTGCATGATCTCGCTAGACGCGTCGCCGACAATATGGATTCCGACGACCTTCTCGTTCTTGCCGGCGCAGACGACTTTGTAGATACTGAAATCCTTGAGCTCCTGCTGCATTGGCGAGTAGAACATGTTAATGAACTTCGATTCGTAGACTTTGACGTCCTTGAACTGTTCTCTTGCTTTCTCTTCAGAAAGGCCTACAGACCCCGCTTCAGGGTGCGAGAAAATAACCGAAGGAACGTTCGTGTAGTCGAGTTTCGCGTCGGACTCGTTCAAGAACAGCCGGTTCGCGAGTTTGCGCCCAGCAGCAATGGCAACAGGCGTGAGCTCGATATCCTCGGCAACATCGCCGAGCGCGTAGATGTGCGAAACGTTCGTGTTCTGGTACTCGTCGACCACGATCTTGCCGCGTTTGTCGACTTTGATGCCGGCGGCTTCAAGGTTCAGCGGGTAAGAGTAGTTCTTCCTGCCGACTGCCCAAAGAAGCTCCTCGACCTCAATGCGTTTAGACTCGCCGTTTTCAGTGAACTCGATAGCAATCATGCCGTTCTCCAGCCTGTCCAGTTTCGTCATCGACGAGTTGCAGTGCACATCGATCCCGTGCTTCCTGTAGATCTCGCCAAGCGAGTCGCCAATAACCGAGTCGAAAGTCCGCAAGAACCGCTCGCCGCGCACGATCATGTGCGTTTTCGTGCCTAAACCATTAAACACGCCAGCGAGCTCGACGCCGATGTACCCAGCGCCAACAATCGCCACTGATTTAGGCTGCTTCTCAAGATCGAAGAACCCGTCGCTGGTGATCCCGATTTTGTCGGCGTTTGCGGGCGTGTTAATACGCAGCGGTTTGCCGCCTACTGCAATGGCAATATGTTTGCCTTGGACCTGTTTGTTCTCGCCGTTCTGGAGTCTCACATTGACGGTATGCTTGTCCACAAACGTCGCGAACCCGTGCAAGAACTCGACGTTCTCCTTCTCAAGGTTGCGTTGGTAGATCCCGTTCAGCCGCTTGACGTAGGTGTCGCGCTTCTCTTTGAACGCGGCCCAGTCGAATTTCAGCTCGCTGGGCGCGTCGATGTTATACTCTTTCGCGTAGACGCTGACTTTAGTCGCTAAGTCGCTGGCGTTCCACATAACCTTCTTAGGAACACAGCCGACGTTGACGCAAGTGCCGCCAAGACGGTCGCTCTCAATAAGAGCTACTTTCGCGCCGCTGCTTGCTGCACGACGCGCAGTGGCGACGCCGCCAGAACCGCCGCCAATAACGACGTAGTCGTACTCTTCAGGTTTTCCGCTTGTGTTGGGAATATGCATGCTGCTATAAAACCGTGTTCTTCCTATCAATCGCAACGATCGGGTGAATGTGGTTTTGAGGACGGGGAGTGTGTACATCCCTAATGGCCTATGGGGGTATCAGGTGCCCTTAGATAATTCCCGTTTCCTGTGCTTGCATGCACTCCACAATCCCTGCTGACGCCACGCACACACACGCATGCGGGTATGCGGCAGCTAATCAGCACCCCTAATCAGCATCCCTAATCAACTGCCTCTAATCAACTGCCTCTAATCAACTTCTACCCCTATCAACTTCTATCAGCTTCTAATCAACAGTTCTAATACAAGCATTACTGTACTCTTTGTGCTACTGATTAGAATAATAGATAATTGCCATTGCTTTAAACAGTATAGCCGGTTTACCGTAATAAGTAGGTACCTATGCTGTGTTGTGTAATCGTTTTGAAACGTATAATGAAATATTCCCCGCGATCACGCCGATTGACGCGATCTTAGACTGGTGCCACAAACATGAGGAATACAGTGCAGCTGAATAACTTTATAATTGCATATGCAGATGCAAGCTGTTAGTTTTGTCAAATCACAATTCTGCGTAATGCATGAATGGTTATGACTGTAATATCGCGATGCTGTTGAAATCTAATTAGATGTCCAGTCTATTGTGTCTATTCAATCTATTGAGTCTATTGAATTTAGTTAATGTAGTTATCCATTGAGTGTAGTTGTCCATTGAGTGTAGCTATCTATTAAGTCTATTGAATTTAGTTAGTGTGGTGAATCTGTTGAGTGTAGTTGGTCTAATGAGTTGGTTAGCGTAGTTAGTGTAGTTAGTGTAATGAGTTGGAGGTGTAATTTGTTGATTGCTCTAAGCTTGAAGAGATTGGGTGTGTCGCCCATACCCTATGTTCGGGTCAAAGAGATTTATTGGCCGCAAAGAACAGGAGCGGTTCAATGCCAGCCTTATGGGCAGGTACGTCAAGAAAATGAAGTCCAACTCGCTTCTTTACTTTGGCGTGCCGTTCTTTGCCATGATGTATATCGGTTTAAACATCATGACGCAGTTCTCAGAGCTGAAGTACGAGAACATCGACAGAAGGCAGACCGAAATCACACAAGGAGACGCATTGAAAAAGGTAAGGAAACGAACAGTCAATTTGAACGACGAGTACTACCGACTACAGCATATGGATCTCGACAACTGGGAGCAGAAACGAGTTCCGCGACTCAAGGGCGAGGACGAGAACAAATGGGACTAGCATACATATTTATTCCATTAGATTGTTTCATATACTCATTTCATGCCATTTGACTTGTTCTTTTTTTCCTTTGTTATAAATTATTTTTTTCAATTGCTTTTTCCAAATGCTTTTTTCCAAATGCTTTCTTTTGAATTGTCTTTTTCTAAATTGCTTTGTATTTGCTTTGTTGTATTTGCTTTGTTGTATTTGCTTTATTGTATTTGCTTTGTTGTATTTGCTTTGTTGTATTTGCTTTGTTGTATTTGTGGTTTTATTTGTGGTTTTATTTGTGGTTGTATTTGTATTGTGGTTGGATGGATTGTTTTTTGTTCATATTCTTGGCGTTATACGTTTCATTATAATACATGTCCTAAGCCATACTCACAGGACTCACTGTAAAGTCCATCAATGTCTTGAACGGCTGCGACGGAGCGACCTTGCGCTGGCCAGTGTAGAACTGCAGAAGCTTCTTCCGCTGCTTCTCGCCTAACCGGCTCCGCGGAATGCCGTTCTTCGGCAGGAACGATACAATGTTCAATGCAAACTGCTGCTCGGCAGCAACGGCCTGCGCAATAACCGCTGTCAGCGAGCAGAAATGTTTTTGGTCGGCTTTCGCCTCGACTAGGGCGCAAATGACCCCGCCGCACACTGCGATGACGCAGTCTTCAATGCACGCATGCGAGTTGATGATCGTGTTCTCCACGTCCTCGGCGAAATGCTGTAACCCGTTCACCTCGAACGTGTTCTTTAATCCACCAAGCACAAACAGAACCTGCATCTCGAGATCAGGGCCGCGCGTGACTGTGTGCAGAAACCCCAGATCGCCAGTGCGCATGTACTTGATCCCTGGCTCGCCGTCAGCGATTGTATCTATGATCGCTGGCAGGAACTTGTTAGGGGCCATGTTTTCTCGGGACTGCGAGGTCTGGTTGCCTTCGCTGACGACCCAGATCTCGCCGATCTCGCCAGATCTGCATAGCGATTTCGTCTCGGGGTTCACAATGGCCACCTGCGTGTTGATAGGGACCATACCGCTATCCACTAAATGCAGCGCGTTCGGCGTGTTATTGGGATTGACCACGCTGACGCGGCCTTCGCGCAACGCCACGGGATCAAGCCACAAATCGATGTTCTCAACTAACATGTAGCTGCGTGTTGTCACCATTGGGTTACAAACAGGCCCGTACGACAAATTCAACGAGACCGCGTCCAGTCCTACTGACGAAAAAGTTACGCGGGTTCTACTGACAATGCTTCTATCTGCTCTCCCGCTTAGCGGGATAATCAGGTTCTGCAGCTCTGAAAGGTCGAACCCTTTTGGTTTGCTCAAACATTTCGAGGCGTGCGTCAGCATCTGGTAAGTCGCATACCCGTCTTTTACTTTATACTGCGACGCAGTCAGGAAATACAATGCCGGGTTATTCGCGAAGTCCACGGGGCTGACAAGCAGCGTGAAGCAGCCAGTGTACACACCCAAGCAAAAGGAGTAGAGGAACCCGAGCCCGTTGACGGAGCGAATGCATCCAATAAGCGGCTTAGTAGCGCTCATTTGGCACGTCTCTTTCTGGATTTTACACATCCCCAGCAGCTGCTGGTGGCAGTAGAAACTGGCGCTGTAGACGTTGTCCGGGTTCATGTAGATCCAGATCATGCACGGGCGTTTCTCGTAGTTCGGAGGGAGTTTAATAACGCTGAACGCCCGGCAGTCGTCGGTGTTGCGCGCCTTGCTCGTGTTGTGCAGTTTGGGCAGCGTTATTTGGAACGATTTCAGGTAATTCTGCAGCTGCTTGTCTTCCATCATGTTATGCGTGCCCGTGTTTCCCAACAACGCGTTCACGCGGAACTGTTTAATCGCTTTCACAATAACAGGAACGTCTTCGTCTAAACGGCTAATATCGATCGGCGAGAACGGAATCACCGTCACGCCGGCTAGCATGCATGCGTAGATCGCGTGCGCGAAGTCCTCGCTGTGGGTATAAATAAGGATCGCCGTGTGTCCTGGTTTCAATGCAAGGTGTTTCGTGATGTAGTTGAACACTGCACTGATTTTCGCCCCTAGTTGCCGCCAGCTCGTCTCTTTAGTCACGTTGTTCGGCGCAACCGATTTATACGCCAGCTCGTCGGGCTGTTTTCTAACTCGCCATTGCAGAATTTCCACTAACGACTTGAACTTATCAAGAGACTCGACCATTCTCTCGTCCAGAACCTCGGTGCGCATGTCCACGCCGCTGTACTGCTTGTCGTTGCCAACGCTCTCCAGCTGCGAGTTCCGCACCTTCGAAACCGTGTAGTTCCAGACACCGCCTTTGACGTCCTCGCTGTGAGGAAACGGGAACCTCGCGCAGTAGTTGTCGAAATCGAACCGGATGTGCGCAGCCGGCAGCTTTCCTGCAAGGAAAAGCCGTTTAGATGCAATTGTTGCGATATCTGGCCGGCCCGACCGGATCGTGCGTGGAGCCATTCCTGGCGCACACAGTATGCATGCATATATTTTGAAGTTATGGACCTTTTCCAGAACCCGGATTGTGGCCACTGCCATATTGTCCAGCAACGAAGGCACTCGGTTCGGTGTTTTAGGGGCTTTCGGGGACTCTAAAACGACGCAATTGACCAGCGACGTCTCGTTCTGCGGGCTGTTCCGGGTTATTTGGAAGAAACACCCGTCGTACACTTCAGGAACGGTTTTCAACACAGTTTCCAGCAACTGCTGGCTGTAGAAGTACTTCAATTCATCGTTTTCCAGGGTGACTAGCCGGTTCGCAATAGTGCCCAGCACATAAAGCTTCCCGTCCTTCAAAAACCCGAGCAAACCAGTTCTCAAAAACGCCGTATTCAGCTCACCGTCACGGTTATAGCACCGCGCATGGAACGTGCGCTCGGTTCCTTCGAAATCAGCCCAAATGCCTCCACTCAGACTCGGCGAATCGATCCAGATCTCGCCAACGACGTCGCTGGCAGCCAGAACTCTGGTTTCGGGGTCGACGATCGCGACGGTCGCGTCTGGAATCGGGTACCCGAACGAGTTTACCCTTAAAGCGTCGTCTTCTTTAGTAGTGAGCTCGACCTTATTTTTACTTAATGCTTTTTTCGACAGCATCGCTTCCGAAACACCGCCGTTCGCGGTAAGGAAGTCGGTAGTGGCTACCACCATGCCACCGTGTTCTGACAAAGTAAGCATAGGCGCAACCACGGATTTCGGGTCTTTGTTTCCAAGCGGTTTCAACCACCTATCCGTCAACACATTCAGGAACTCGGGATCAACAGCAGGGACGTCTACTAAACACCACCGCACGCCGCTCAAGCTGGGTTCGGACTTTTTAACGAAATTGCGAGTGGCCGAGGGCTGTGTTTGGTAGTTATAGCAAACGCCCTTCAATGCCGGGTAGTCCGAAAGCAGAATCGTTGATTTCAAAGTTGATGCGACATGTGCGTAGAGCCCTGGGGTCGCCATATGACTTGGGGAAAAGAACGAGACGAGGTTACCAGCGTAGACAGTCAACAGAACGCCGAAAATCATACCTGTAGACCGTCTAATATCGAGAGTACAGAGGACTTTATCGACTTTATTATTACGCCGAGTCTCTGTTTTCCCCGATTTGCGCGACTGGGTCAATGCCATCAAACACCGCATCTGGTACAGAATCGTTCGGTGGGAAATAACGACGCCGCGCAGCTCGCCGCTGTTGCTGTTCAAAAACTCTATATACGCGAGATCCGGGACCTGCAGCGGCGGCAAGGGGCCTTTATACGAGTTGATGTCGGTGGTTTTTAGAAACGTGACAGAGGACTGCAGATGCTGGTACAAAGGAAGTTTAACCAGTTTCTTGAGAATCGGCTCGCTGGTTAGAACTGTTTTCGCCTGCGATTTCTCGAGCACCGGTGTTAGAAACCGCATAATATGCTCAGGAGCCACAGGAACCGTCACTAACCCGGCCAGGAAGCAGCCCATGATGGCAATAATGAATTCTATCGGTTCGTTGTAGCTGTACATGCACACGACACGGTCGCCTCTGAACAGCTGGCTCTGTTCTCTAAGCATTTGGGCCACGCGCTCGCTTTTTTGGGCCAGTTTCGACCATGTGATCGACTGGATCTCTTTGCCCTTTTCGTCGAGTCTTTGGAAAGCCACGATATCCGGATTAGTCTTAGCCCTGTGTCTCAAAATAGACGGCAAGTTGTCGAATGTGCTTAGCCTGAACCTGACGTTTAGGGGGTCGGTGTTAGTCGTTTCGGGAATGCCGCGTGGCGGCAGCGGCGGCTGGACCTCGCCGATGTTGGAAAGATCGGGAATCACATTGACCTGGTACGCGCTGCCCCCGAAATCGTAGAGCGAGTGCTTGGTCATTGGGCTTTCTGCTGTTTGGTTAGAAAAAATGCTCTCGTAGCCGCTTGTGCGCCGCGAGTGGCCGTAGAAATCCTGGCCTACAACCGTGTTGCTTGCTGCACTCGACTGCACGCTCGGCGAGAGGTTCGGCACGCTGCCCATGTTGAGGCTGTTCTGCCTGCTAGTGGAGAACTGCTGGACGATCTGCTCATAGTGTTTGCGGTACCCCTTTTCTGTGATATCGCCTTCTTGGAACTCTTTATGCAGAGAAACCAGCCTCGCAACGCCCGCGGGAGGCAAGCCCTCGGGAATTATCAGTTCTAGTCCCATTGCCAAAGAAACGAATTACCCTAACATCAAGATTTCAGTACGTTATGAATTATAATCTACTTCAGGCAAAGGCAAAGGCAGAGGCTGACGGCAGGACAGTGATGACGTACGAACTAAAGAGGGTAAAAAAAAAAGGTGCACGAAATACCGCAGATCGGGCGGGGGGGATGTAAAGGAAATGCAAGGCAGAAAACCGCAGTAGGTATTTAGTGCTTCAAAATCTCAATTGGATCTCAATTGGTGCCGTGTCCAGTTCCACCGCTGCCTGGCATCGATCAGGTGGACCAGGTGGATCAGGTGGATCAGGCACATGTGCATGCAGCGTTACATTATACCATCAGTGAACCATCAGTATGGACACGCTAACAACACGCGTCACCGAACAGCACAGCATTACACAGCAATGAAACAAATATGCGGTACGTAATGCTGCGGTGCAGTTATGCGGTACTCATAATTACATTGATGGTACGATCTGGGTGGTATTACCTTGTTCATGGTACGTGGTACAGTGGGTATATGTACATGGATATATTGATGTGTATTGATGTGTATTGATGTGTATTGATGTGTATTGATGTGTATTGATGTGTATTGATGTGTATTGATGTGTATTGATGTGAAGATGTGAAGATGTGTATTGATGTGTATTGATGTGAAGATGTGAAGATGTGAAGATGTGAAGATGTGAAGATGTGAAGATGTGAAGATGTGAAGATGTGAAGATGTGAAGATGTGGGTGTAGATGTATGTAGATGCGCATATGTGTAATGGAAAAGGTTTAAGAGTTAACATAGGAATTAGACTACTGAGCTTAACTAGCGCGATCGCAAGTGTGCACGAGCTTACTGTTAGTCACCTGAGCAGCGACGGTTTTCCAATTACCACGTCGGGCGTACAGGGCAGAGAAGCGACCTCTCCCCCCCATATATGTCATCGATTACCTACAAGTGCGTGAATTATTAAATAAGCAAAATAAGCAGGGTGAGCAGGATGAGCAGGATGGATTGCAGGCATGTGTCAGTAGGATCTGGGTTTGTTTACCTTTGCCCTTACCACGTCATATTGTAAACAACAAAATGTCATGGATCGACAAGGAATTGCCGGTCGAATGGCCGCAGAACGACGATAGCGACAGAGTTAATAAAGACGCCAGCAGGAGTACAGACTTCTCTACGACCCAGTCAGGGTCTGACGACACAGCAGCGCCTACAGTCGCAGTGCAAACGGGTATTGAGGTGAGAACCCCGGAATGGAAGAAAGCGATTATCATGGACGAAGGAAAAGACCGGCTGAGCAAACTGTTTCTCCCGCCCAAAGAAGAAGAAGAAGAGGAAGAAGGCAGAATGCAATCGGCAACGCTGCCTGACATCGAGCACTCGACCTCGGCTTCTGATATGAACAACTCGAATTCGACAACCACTACAAGCCTGCGATCGACTACTGGCGGTGATTCCAGCAACAGTATCACTAGACCAGTAGAACATAATTCCAATAACGGCGCTAACCACTTCAGCACTAGCGCCAGCAGCACTAGCACGTCTCAAAGCGAGCCTGATCTGCGTAATGTCACTAGGAAGTTAAAGGTTTTCGGCCAGGCCGACACGTATACCAATGAACGGTTCGGGAACTTGCTGAACAGTGTTGGCGGGTTCGGGAACTCGCACGACGAGCAAACAAAGCAGAGCAGTATTGGCACTAGCACAACCGATTCGCATTTGAACGAAATGAACGAAATGAACGGAATGAACGAGTTGAACGAGTTGAACGAGGGTGTTTCCTCTACTCCAGTCAACGAGAAAAAGCCGAAATACGAACTCCAGTCTGGGAATACTAGCCAGTCTGAATCGGACCAGGATTTAGGCAGAGTTTTACAACAAGAAGGCCGGCAGCTGTTAAAGGGTCTTGCGCCGTACCAATCGGACTTAGCAACGGTTCCCGAATCGAGTTTAGACCAATTAGAACTTCAATTAACAAGCCAAGGCAATAACAAGAGCAGTGGAAAAAGCAGCACTAATGGCAGCGGAAAGAGAAAAGTTAATGGCAAAGTCAAT
Source organism: Starmerella stellata (assembly GCA_030674195.1). Classification (NCBI taxonomy): domain Eukaryota; kingdom Fungi; phylum Ascomycota; class Dipodascomycetes; order Dipodascales; family Trichomonascaceae; genus Starmerella; species Starmerella stellata. The sequence continues at coordinate 6,628 of JAJLWC010000095.1, read as the reverse complement.
AACAAAGTCAATGGAAAGACCAACGACCAAGCCAGAAAAACAGGCAATTCAAAAGAAAACAGTTGGTCTGGAGATACTTTAGACACTACCACGTCCAAAGAAAGCGACCAGACGCTAGAATCGCTAACACCCATGGGCTCGCATTGGGACGCTTTTGACACTACGCGGTCTAAACACCGGAGCACCGGCAGCAGCGGGAAATGGAAACCGCCGCTAGCATTAAAAGACGTCAAAAGAGGGTCTAATAACACCGGGACCACCTCGACTGCTGTTTCGACGCAAACACGAACAAAAAACCGGAACTTCGACGTCGACGTTTCCGAACTCAATATCGCCGATCCCCCTTACATCGATCTCAGCCACGAGTACACGCTGCCAAAAGTCACTAACGCGAACCAGTTCAGTTCCAGCGGCGACGACTCGGTTTTCACTATGCATAAACGGCCTCATCCGTCCCAAACTGGGTCAGTATTGAGGTTCAATGAGAGTTCGAACGAAGAGGAGTTAGAACATACTGGTTTGAGAACAGCCAGAGTGCGGCCGATGCGCAGCGCTCCTCCAGCATCAGGATTTCCTTCCTCGGGGGTTACTCCAGGATCTCAAGTGAGGCAGTCTAATTCAAGAGCTTCTAATCCAAGAGTTTCTAATCCAAGAATGGCGAAAAAAGAGAGTTTCGGCACAAACAACCGCACAAACAACCCGGAATCGTTAATAAATATGGACGAGAACTCTACGATGCTAATAGGAAACGACCAGGACAGTATCACACAGCCAGCTCCCTCAAATGGCAACGAGACGTTTAATTTCACTTTTTTGCCTGGGAATATGAACAGCAATGACAATACCAGCAACAGCGAGAGAAGGAAAACAGCGCCTGTTCTTAATCTTCACCCATCAGCTGATATTTCGCATGTCACCTTTTCGTGCAGTTATAAAGACCTTTTCAGGCTTATTCGCGAACGCACACGTGCGGATGCAGACAAGTTCGACGAAATAACCTCGCTCGATTTAAGCAACTGCGAACTAGAGACGATTGTCGGGCTAGACGAGATCTGCCCGAACCTGACGACCCTGTTTCTGAACAACAATAAACTGAAAGCTTTGTACGGTCTGCCGCCGTCTGTAGTATACCTTGATTTGAGCTCGAACGAGCTTGATGGAGCGGCTCATTTCCCCGCGAGTTTTGTTTCTATGCTGATTCTTAGAGACAACCGTTTAGAGAGCTTACAGTGCTTGCGCAACCTTAGAGCGTTAAGCAGTCTAGACGTGAGCAATAACCGGTTAGAGTCTACCAAAGGCGTGGAATCCCTTACTGCGCTGCGGTTCTTGAATGTCAGCAACAACGAGCTCGAGGAGCTGGACTTGAATCTCGGCATTCTTGCGGAACTCGAGGCTGCAAACAACAATATCCAGGGTGTTAGGCTAAAAGTGCCGTACCTCGAAATGCTGCAGCTTGAAAACAACTCGATTGTTGCTTTCAACGAGTTCCTTCCATTGTTAAGGGGGTTCAATATCCGGTTCAATAACACGATTCTTGATATGTCAGGAGTGAAAAACTTAGAGACTTTACTGTTTGATGGCAACAAAGCCATTAAAAACTTCAGCCCGCGCAATCTACGCACTTTCAGTTGGGAGCAGTCGCGTTCCGATACTGAAATTAATATCGAGCTGAAACAGTTACGGCAGTGCCGCGACATTAAAGCGACTCTTCCCAAACCTTTGACCAAAGGAGTAGACCCAATGACGAACTTCTACCCCACCGTCTACGCTGCTCAGCACCTCGACCTTGCTGCGTCCAATTTAAAGAAACTGCCAAGAAAGTTCTCGAGAATGTTCCCGTTTCTGCGCAGCTTGAATTTAGCATTCAACCATTTACAGGACGACTGCATTGATGTGTTGAAGGAGTGTAAAGCATTACGGCGAGTCTCGCTTTTCGGTAATAAACTGAACACGACCGAAGCCGAGCTCGCTATTAAGCTGCCCAATGTTGTTTTTCTTGACTCGCGCGGCCAATGCAGCGGTTCAATGATCCTTCATAACATGTACGCGACCAGCGTCTACACAAACGTCATGAACACAATGGTTCCCACGAAACTGAAATCGACGCCGCTTCCTGACAGAATCGAGTGGCTTGACGGAATCGACTACGGACTGAAAAAAGCCGATTCTCCTGGGTTTCCTAGCGCATTGTTCCCGGAAACGCTTGCGCCCTCTGACGGCGACGAGTCAGTGTTCAATGAAGAAGACTCGCCTAAATCGAACTCGAGTGTGCAGTCCGACAGCCAGCTAGCGACAGTTGACGATACTGACGTTTTGGAAGTCAAGTTGAAAGACGTGATGAGCGACGAGGATGCGAAATGGGATTTCGTGAAATCCGTTTACTTGCACTACTATCTGCAAGCTCACAACAAGCAGCAATAGTACATAATTAATTACGAGCAGTATGAAGGGATTATATGAATGAATTAGAAGTACTTAAGAAGCAGTGAAAGACGGAAGAGCAAGGTCACACTGGACAATTGAAATAGTGGAATTGAATAGCGGACAATGGCCAAATTGAAATAGTGGAATTGAATAGTGGAATTGAGGTGGAATTGAGGTGGAATTGAGGTGGAATTAAGATAGTGGAATTGAGGTGGAATTGAAATAGTGGAATTAAGTCAGTGGACAGGACAAATATGACAAATCAGATTGATAATCTATATATTTATTCAATGGCGTCACGAATGAAATTAGGAAGCACAAACGCGGCCTCGTGAACACGGGCGTTATAGTACCTGCATTTCTCGATCTCCTCTGCCTCGGTCCATTGCCGCACCGGTTTACTCAGACTGAGTTCCGGATTAGGGTTAGTAGATGCCACAATAAATCCGATCTGGCCAGAAGGGTAAGAAGGAACAGTGGTGTACGCGTAAGCGACTGTTGGGAAACAGTTCTTGCATTTCACAAGCAAGCTGTTTATGAGCGGCGCATTAAGCCACATGCAATGACCCTGCGAAATCATTGCGCCATCCTCGTTCAATGCATTGCTTAAGAGCTGGAAGTACTCTTGATGGAACAAGGAATCGCTGGAATCCGAGAGGGTTGAAGAGTCGACGATTATAACATCGAACTTGCGCGGGTTGGATTTCAAGAACTCGAGCCCGTCGCCGATATGCAGCTTCACTTTAGGGTGCTGGAACCCTACTGCCAGACTGGGCAGGAACTTTTTAGAAACGTTCACGACTTGCTCGTCAATTTCGACTAGCGTGACGCTGTCGATGTCGCCGTGCTTGACAACCTCGCGCAGAACGCCGCCGTCGCCGCCGCCGATCACAAGCACGTTTTTGGGATTGGCATGGCTCATCATGGCGATATGCGTGATCATTTCCTGGTAGCTGAACTCGTCGCGCTCAGTGACCTGGATTGCGCCGTCCAGAACTAACACGTTGCCGTAGTCCGTGCTCTCGAAAACAAGAATGTCCTGGAACTGCGACTTCTCGACATGCAGAATCTGGTTGACCCGCAACGTCATTGCCTGGCCGGGCCACTTGCTCTCGCTGGTTTCGTAGAACCAGCCATCTCGTACTGTTGGGTGGATTAGCGAGTTCATTCACGCATCAACAAACAGGGCAGCCTTGTTTGATGGGTTTGTGATTTTGTTGAACAGATGCTATACCTTGTTGCCGAACCCTTGGATCCAAGGTAGAACTCGCTATTACCCGGGTACGCGATATGGTTAGCTACACAAAGTACCTAAACCGTTGGGTGGAACCGATGATGTCATCAAGAATGCATGTAATACGCGATACGCATAGTTGTAGATGTACTGCGAAGGTAGTGACTAGACGTGATACGTTTATACGTGTATACTTGGTGAGTAGCGGATACTGGGGGTCACAAGTATAAGGCTGTAGCCATTGCCATTGCCATTAAAGAGTGAGAAATGACGTTCATTAGAGACAGGACGAACCTGTTTATATCGTATAGACAGAGCTATACACACCGCACTACGAACCAAGCCAGCGATTTCCTCGACGAGCTCGACAACCCCAAAGACAAGAGCAAGCCGTTGCTTGGCGGAGAAAGCGGAGGAATTGAGCTCGAAGAGATGCCGCCGCAGTGGCTGAGCGTGACCGAACAGCTCGACACGGCGCTGCAGACGATCGAGACGCAAATACGCGAGCTCAAGCCGCTGCACAAAAAGAACGCCCTTCCCGGGTTCGACGACCGCAGCAAGACCGATAAACAAATAGAGGTATACACTGCGAGCATCACTAAAGGTCTTCATCGGTGCCAGGCGCTGATCAAATCCTTTGGCGACGTCACTAAAGACCAGCCGAAGGCGAGCCTTGCTAAAATGGCGAAAAACATCCAAATATCGATGGCTGCGAAACTGCAGGACTGTTCAACGACGTTCAGGCAGATGCAGAGCGCGTACTTAAAAGCATTACAGCAGGACGAGCTCGGCGATCTGCCGGGAATGATGCCTACAGCTGTAAACCCGTTTAATTCGAGCACTAACGGCTCGCTCACTAGTTCTGACCAAGCACAGGAGCAATTGCTCGACTACGATGTCGCGCTGAGCGAGCAGGCCTTAGAACGCAACACTAACGGCGCATGGGAGAGCGCAGAGGTCGCGCAACGCGAGCAGGGAATCACTCGAGTAGCCGACACAATTCTCGAGGTTGCGGATATTTTCAGGGACATGCAAACAATGGTGATCGATCAAGGCGCGCTGATTGACAGAATCGACTATAATATCGAGAACACGCTCGTCGATGTGCAGGGCGCAAGCACACAGCTTATAAAGGGCGAAACGTACCAAAAACGGACACAGAAATGTAAAGTCATTCTCCTTCTTGTTTTGGTGGTTGTAGGGCTGATCTTAGTGCTGATATTCAAGCCGCGGCACCGTACAGAGATCGTTTACGAAGAGATCCGGCCTGGAAATAGCAATAGCGGCAGCAATAGCGGCATCAGCAACGACGGAAGCGGAGCCGGAGCTGGAGCCGGGACTGGGAACGAAAGCACATAATCATCTAATAAATCTAATCCTTCATCTAGTCAACGCGTATATCATTACAAGGGTGAATTGAGCGGCAGCGTCGTGACATCGCCGTGCTCGTTGAAAAAGGGGAACTTTTCGTAGATCTGTTCGGCATGCGGGCTGCGCCGGACCCATTCAACAAGGTTATAGAAATCGTCTTGTGATTCCACAAACTGCAGCGCGAAATCGACGCTGAGGGGGTGTGTATACTGGTTCAACAATGCCGGCCCCAAATCGGCTGCTTCTAATGCCTTGCGGTCTAGTTTCGCAGCTTTAAACCGGTTCAGAACGGTTTGTAGAGTTTTTATAGAAACAAAATTAGATGGAAACTGTTTGAACTGGTCAATTGTGCCGTTGAGACTGCCGCATTTCGCTTGTAACCTAAGCAGCAGATCGTAGAGCGGATCGCTGTAGTTTACAGGCACGTCCATAGTTTCGAAAAACGTTTTTACTAAAACCTCGAACTGTTTATACTCGTCAGCTGCGATCCCAGTCACCAGTTCCTCATTTAAGTACTTCGATTCGCTGTTGAGTTCGATTGCTCTTAAAAGCAGCAGTTCAGCCTGCCGCCGCGCGCTGCTGATGGAAACCGAGTTCGACTGCCATGAATATTGTAAATACTCGTTCAAAATTGGGATGCTGGGTTTGGGACATGCGGAAATCAACGCGCAAACGTTCTCGGCTGCATTGCTCGTCTCAAACGCAGCAGAATCAGACAAGCTGCTCGTCAGAAAGTGCTGGATGGCATTACTGCTTTGTGCTGGCTGCTGCATATACTCTATTACCTGAATTGAAGGCTGTGGAACCAGCGGCTCAATACTGAAATTGCGTCGAAGGTTTGCGGCATCTGGGCGCGTGTTATGGTACTGTTTGAGCTCGTCGAGGGCTTGTTTATATGGAAAGACGCTGTTATAAGGCCGTTTGAGCAGGTTCCAAAGCAGTTCGCGCTCAGTAGTGCATTGGAACAGCGATTTCACCGGCTTTACTGCTCGATTCATCCGTATTATCAATTCCTGACATACCCATTAACACTGCATCGAGTTATTAATTGAACCATTGAACCATTGAACTATTGAACCATTGCAATTGGACGTGTGCGAGAGTTATTGCTGATGTATGTACGCTCAGGAGTTTTAAACCAATTAATTAAGACTAATTGCTAACAAGCACTCCGTCATTGCAATACGGCAGTAACGCTATAACGTAATCGTAGAATCAATAAGAAGCAAGAAGAATTCTGCGAGAGGGATGGCATTGTTCAATAGATGCAGACAATTAACTGCGCTCGGTGTTCTAAGAATACTGGTATTGTGGATTAGCGTATGAGTTAAGGCAAATCTAGTTTATTTTATGTTACGACAGCAAGCTATGAGAAGTAGATCATTACGTAGGCTCTAACTAGTGTTGAGAGCCACGTACGTCACCGCAATAGCACGTGATAGGACAAGTGGCTGGACTACATTCTCTATCCGGTATACGCATCCACTGGATACTCAAGTATAAATAGGATGGTGAAACAACCTAAATAATCAATTGGAATAATATACATTTGGACTTACATCCCGTTTCAGTCTAAGTATAGCTTGAATGATCTTACCC
>JAJLWC010000094.1:0-19806 GCA_030674195.1 Starmerella stellata | reverse complement strand
CACTGGATACTCAAGTATAAATAGGATGGTGAAACAACCTAAATAATCAATTGGAATAATATACATTTGGACTTACATCCCGTTTCAGTCTAAGTATAGCTTGAATGATCTTACCCTACACCCTAGGCTAATCTCATCGCACACTATTACTAAGAATCACACTCTGTATACAAGATACTGCTGCAGAGGTTCAACAATGAGCTCAGCATTGGTAAGCGGACGAACAGTCCTGTAAGTAAACTACACTAGGTGCATTATGTACATAATACAGACGTGCAGATATATGTACCTTTGCATGTTCAGGGTTCTCTAAACGCAACAAATCGCGCAGTTCGATGGCACGCTGGCAATTGGTGTACTGATTGTAAGAGTCTAATCAGAGCCCAATCAGAGTCAATTAGTGTCCAATTAGTGTCCAATTAGTGCCCAATTAGTTCCCAATTAGTAAGTGTCGCTATATTATGCTCGAGTAGCCTATCAACAGTACGCATATACCTGCATACAGCAATTTGCACCAGTTTAAGCCTGATCGTTCCTGGCTTGCACTTGTTTAGTCGGTACATGTGACTCAGTCTAAAATATTTCGGGCAGGTAGGTAAATATCGCTACTTGTTCACATGTTTCTCGTTGATTTATTAGATATTAGATATTATTGTCAAGGTACATATATCTCGACTGTTCTGCATATATTATCGCTCGTCCTCTGGAGTAATAATCTAGTTTCTAAGCTTGATCTATACATTATTTCGCGCTGTGCATGACATTTTGCACAATGTTTGCGTACAAATAACATTTAGTTAGCCTGAATTAGTCTAGTATATACCGAGTACAATACCGGGTACAATACTGAGTACAATACTGAGTACAATACTGAGTCTATTGGGCAGCTGCTGTTCACATGTGGTTCGTTACTTTACAAAATGGTCTATTGGGCCAGGTGCCCGGAGTGTATATACACACTTAAAAACGTCCAAAAGTGTTGCCACGTTGGACTTTCCGGAATCGCGGCTAAAATGCAAGGCTTCTTTCATTATTTGTAGAATCAGAAACCAACAAACGGGAGGAGGACAAAGGGAGGGGGAAAAAAACCAGTTGGAAAAAAAAAATACTGTGCGATTATTCCCGCTGGAAACACGTAGCATGTTTCAGAGGACTTATAATAACTACAGCGCTTTGCTTACGACCGTTGTTGATTGTTAAACTGGTACAGAACCTGTTGCAGCTCGCCACGTGTGAACGGGCGGTACAGAATGCTCGACACGCCGCGCTGCATGTAGCTGTCTACGTCCTCTTGCGACGAGTTGTCGAGCAGCAAAACAATAGGAGTCATAATGTTCGACTGTCTTATGATTTCGACGGCGGAAAGACCGTCTAAAGACTTCAGGATCGGTTCAAGAATAATGTAGTCGTACATCTTGCTCTCGGCCTTCTGAACAACTTCAGCGCCACTGTCTACAGCGTGCACTTGGTAATTCATCGCATGCAGGAAATTCGTCGTGACTTCGCGAGCGCTTTCATTGTCAATAGCTAAAAGCACAGACCGCGTATTAGGATCGCACAGCGGCGACGGCATGTAAACGTTCTCGAGTTTCGGCACTAACGGCTGCTGCGGGTGCGGCCGTTGCAGCTGGATATTGGGCGGCTGCATGGCTTGCTGCTGTTGTTTCTGCTGCTGCTGTTGCTGCTGCTGTTGTTGTTGCTGTTGCTGTTGCTGCTGTTGTTGTTGCTGCTGCTGTTGTTGTTGATGTTGTTGTTGTTGATGTTGTTGATGTTGCATTGTGGACGCCTGCATGGCTGGCGGAATGTTCGTTTGCATACTTGGCGGCATACTTGGCGGCATACTGTTAGACGGCATGCTAGACGGTCTCAGCTGCATGTTCGGCGGAACACTAGAACCGATCTTAGCTCCTGAGTTCGGCATTGCGGTGCTGCCGCTGGATTGTGCAGCGCCGGCACTGTTGTTCTGTTCTTCGATTCCTGTCATTTCATGCATATGCGCGTTTGGAGGCCGCGTTTGGACCGGTGGGGGTGGGCCTGTACTCATTAACCCGTTCATCTGTATTACAGGGGTTAAAGGCATTCCGGTGTTGGGGTCGAGGTTCAATTGCGTCACTTCTAGTAGTCGGGCAATAAGGCCTTGTTGCATGCGGATAACTCCGTATAAATGCATGTTGCTGCTCTCCAAACGGCCAATTCGATTAGACATAACATCCAGCTCGTTTTTAAGGATCTCCTCTGCGTCTTTGGCCGCGGTTTCTGCGGCTTTTGATATGATTTCGGCTTCAGGAACGTTAGGAGAGCCTTTACCCCTGCGTGTAGACTGCTGTTGTTTGCGTTTAATCAACTGCGGCTTGTCCCGGTTTTCGGGCCTGAACAGAGGATGAATGAACTCCCATACCCGGCTCTGCGAATCGCGGAACTTTACTTTGTGGAAGTCGTATTTGTTAAGTTGTCGAACAAAGCTGGAAAAGTTGGCGTGGTTGAACTCGTGCACCAGCACATAGTCTTGGAACCTGCTGGCGTCTGTAATAACGAAACTGGGGCCCTCTTCGGTCTGGTTCCACGACACTGTGTCGTAGAAGTCGGGGTTCTCCAGCATCTGGTACAAGTGCGATACGAAGTTCTCACGCCCGAGATTGGGCACTTCAGACTTCATGGCTCGCTAGGGATAAAGGATAGGTCTATTCACGGTTTTCGCTTCCTTCGAAAACAATAATTGACCAGGTTATTGCGTTAAAAAAAACTCTCGATAAATATGGCAGTTTACGGAATACACATACATTTACACACATGACCTATTTTATACGTATGTTACGATATTTATTACATGCACTCCTCATGTAGCCCTCTGTACACCGCACATAAACGGATGTACGGGGTTATGTACGTGCGCACATATTACGCATACATACCATAACCTCACATATCATATTTAGCGTACTTAGCATACTTAGCACTTTTAATAGCATACATAATATTATACTTAGCATGCATAGCATGCATAGCATGCATAATACCGTACATACTATACATGATATGCATAATACACATACTCACGCACCGGCCGTGCAGTAATCCCTTCCTCGATATCTCTCTCCCCATAATACTCGCTGACCGTACCTCAACGGTGCCTGGAAATACGCATGCGATCGATGTTCGCGCGTAGTCGCTTGACTAATTTAGCTTTACTTATTGGAGGTGGTGCTGAATGCTGTAGAACGTTTTGCCCTCTCTAGTTTTCTTGTGTAGTATATTCCGCTATTTGAGATATATAAAAAAAAAAAGAATCCGCGAAGGGGATATCAGAACAATGATCAAAACGCTCTTCTGCATCCAGTGCTTGCCCTATCAGGGCAAACCAGCCCTGCGTGCATATTGGAGGGTCTTTTGTAAATACGGAGAGCGGAAAGCCCACACTATAGGATCCTATTTACGATACTTAGGCTAGGGGTACTTTCTGGCTTCGTTTGCCCCTAGCCCTCATGCATATGTGAGAAACTATATTCCAATAGATCTAACTAAGATTATATTCAGGAACATACAGGTGAACACAGTATCAAAAATACTGTTTTAGTGTGAGGTGACATTTCATAGTATTCAGTTCTGTTTTTTTAGCATTTTCTGACATTCATAGAAACTCTATTAATGTTTTTTTTTTCTTGCTCTCAATTTAGATACAGACATTGCCCGCTTGCTGAATCAGGAGAATTGTAATTGAGTGAAATACTGAAAAACACCTCGCCAGTTGGTGGTATACGCGCAACCAGGTCTTTTTAGGGATCCGCACTGTATATTTAGGTCATAGATGGTTCATTAAGCGGTTTATCTGCCTGTACGATGTCGGTTCCATTTTTCTGAAAATTTTAGTTCACATGTCTATAAATTATGGCATTCACTGATGCGTTAGATACGCGGTATAATTAAATTAGTGCGAAAATGGGCGAAAATGGGCGAGAATGGGCATAATGGGCGAATGAGTTTATAATATGCAAATTAGTAGAAAAGACCGGGATTTTGCCAATTGCGTTTTCTGCAATTCAATAACCTGAGCAAATGCCATGTTGTTGTTTGTTTGTAAAAGTTGGTATGTGTATATGTATGTGTTTTTTTGCTAAACTTAACTTCAGAACTAGTTGTTATTATTTTTCTGGCATATGATCGATGAAGCACTACGTCACACCACTGCTGTTAGCACTCATTCGTCATCACGCATTCGTCATCCTCCATCCGTTTTTCGTCACGTTAATCTGCATCCACAAGAACCGCTCTATTTGAGACATGCTAAGTTTGAGCTATGAACTGCTATGAAATGCTATGAAATGCTATGATCTGATGCTGAAAACTGGTGAAAAGTGTTTTAGAATTGCGTATACTAGATAATTAACAGGCCATAAAGAGAGTAAAAAGAACGCAAATTAGCCTCGCTCCACTATCACTCTTATAAGTATACGACGTACTTAGCTATCCAGATATGCCACAATATGTAGAACCAGCATTATTCAGAGGCATGACGAAAAAAAAAAAAAAAAAATATTAATTAGAGGCAGCAACTAAAAAAAGACAACAAAAAACAAAAAATTGGAAAAAAAACAAAAAGGACGTAGTTTTTCCCTGTACTGGTTACTGACAATCAGGACAATTAGCGTTGATTATACAATAATGATCTTCGGATTACCAGTTACGTGAATATTTCAACTGAGCCAAGCAGTAGCTAAGCTAGGGTATATATGTGCGGGATTCTAGTGTACACGCCCGAGCTGTATAAACTAGCAGCAGAGTTAGAACCGTTTATAAAGAACAGAGGGCCTGACTACTATGGCCAGGTGAATCTAGGCCCGGTTATAGCTGAGGCATCAGTGCTCTCTCTTCGTGAGCCGCTGATGACCCAACCCGTGCATTTCAACAGCGGATGTTTATGCTACAATGGACAGATGTATTTCGATGATTCCCAGGACACGCTGAGAGTATACAGCATACTTTCTGAAAATGGAGCAGATGTTGTAACCGGAATTGAGTCTCTTTTTCAATTAGAAGGGGGTTTTGCGTTCGTATACATTCTGAACAACGTGATCTATTTCGCCAGAGACACAATGGGTAGAAGAAGCTTGCTTTATAAAGCCAGCGACAATGCCGGTATAATCATTAGCTCAGTGGGAACTAGTGACGGGTTTATAGAGTGCGAGGCGTTCGGGACTTACTATACCTACGACCTAAGCACCAAGCAGCTACAAACGCATAAAATCGCCAATGCTGGCTCGATCTACCCTAATATTTCACACGACATTAGTGAAGACTGTGATTACGATCTGCTGGCCACCCAATTACATGCGACATTACTACAAGCGGTAGAAAGACGATTAGTGCTTCCAACTAAAGAGACTAATGTTGGCGTTCTTTTCAGCGGCGGTTTAGACTGCAGTGTTCTTACAGCATTGATTGACGACACGTTGCCGAGAATAAACCAGGTGTTTCTTATAAATGTCGCTTTCGAGAACAGGCGCACAAACTCGATGTTCGACACTCCTGACCGGTTACTGGCTCGAAAATCGTTTACAGAACTGCAATCGAGATCACAGTTTCCTGACCGGCTGCATTTAATAGAGATCGACGTCCCGTATGAACAGGCGTGCAGTTCTAAACAGCGTGTTGCGCAGTTGATGTACCCGAACGCAACAGTAATGGATCTCAGTATCGCTCTAGCCTTCTACTACGCTGCATCGACACCCGAAATTAGCGCAATTGAACACTCTAAGTACCCGCGTATTCTATTCTCGGGGCTTGGCGCTGACGAGCTGTTTGCAGGGTACAGCCGGCATACGAGTCTCAAAAACGACGCGTTGGCTGCCGAGCTCAATAAAGACTTCTCTAGACTTCCACACCGCAATCTCGGCCGCGACGATAGGGTTATTAGCGACCAAGCAAAAGACGCGCGGTACCCGTTCCTCGACACTCAGGTTGTCCGTTTTGCGCTGGAGATGCCGCTTAGCTGTAAATGCATGCACGGCGAGACGAAAATAATTCTGCGGAAAGTTGCTAAACAGTTGAATCTTCCCTTAGTTTCTATTGAGAAAAAAAGGGCGATCCAGTTCGGCGCGCGATCTGCGAAAATGGATCCTGGATCCGGCAATTGCAAGGGTGTCGACTCATTATAACCACAGTCAAAGCATACTGATTAATTTAATCAGTAAACATCTCAGTGCTGTGCGCAATCTGTGCGTTGGTGTGATACATCCTTACATCAACGTCACATCAAGCGACACATCAACGTAACATTAGCGTCACATTAATGCCATGCACAGAGAAAGAACACGAAACAGAAAGAAAACAAAGAGGAAAAGGAAGAGGAAAAAAATGGTGAGCAGTTTGTACTCAGACATTTAATTTGGTGCTTTAATCAAACGCCTGGATAGAATAACTGGATAGAATAACTGGATAGAACAACTGGATAGAATAACCGGATATTATTCTATGAAGACCCTGGAAACCAAGACGGCCAGCCAAGTAATACGAGCCCCTGCCCTGTGTGGGCTGCGCCAGATATGGCACGTATAGCCATGTCACGCATAAAAGAGCATTATAGCACGCTAAATAATTGCTGTGACGACAACTCTCTCCCATTATTATGTCATCGCAGGCGAGGTATATATGGCCACCCTACACGAACCCTTAAGAACCTTAGAACTTTAGAACTTTAGAACTTAAGCCAGCGGTTCTAATCTAATCTCTACTGGTCAATCAAGCAATGGCGAAATACAATACTGGCAACAAGAAAGGCGTGCAAGGACGCGTCATTGCGCTTATAATCCTCGTGGTGCTCGGGTACTTCGGGTACTCCCAGCTGTCCAAGCACCGTTCTGAGATCGCTTCTTACGACAGCAGCGAATCGCAAGACGGGTTCGCAGCCGCCGGTCAACAAGCCGCTGCTGCTGCTGCTGCTGAGCAAGAAGCTGCTGAGGCCGCTGAGGCTGCTGAGGCCGCACAAGCCGCTGAAGCCGCTGAAGCTCAAGCTGGTGGATCCGGGCCTGTAGTTGTGGTTGAAACCGTTGTGGTTGAGCCGCCTAAAGAGACTGCCAAACCCGAGGTTGTCAAAGGCGGTAAAGAGACTGCTAAAGGCGAAACTGCTAAAGGCGAAAAGGCGCCAGCAAAGGGCGAAAAAGAGTCTAATCAGCCAATTGTCACTGGTGGCGAAGGCAAAGTCGACAGCGATTCCGAGAAGGTTGCTGCTGAGGTCCTTGACGGCTACGATGCTGCTAATTTCATTGAAGAGATCGTGCGCGCTTACCCTTTGGTTCTTTTCACTAAATCGCGGTGCCCGTTCTCGGTCAAAGCGAAGAAACTCTTCCTTGATTTACTTCCTGTCGAGCCTGCGCCGTTTATCTACGATCTCGATCTGATGCCTCATTTTGAACAGAATTTCGATTACTTGAAACAGAGCACCGGCCGTGAAACCGTTCCCAACATCTTTGTTGGCGGCAAGAGTCGTGGCGGGTACACCGACTTCGAGGAGTTCGGAGACAAGATCGAAGCCAAGCTCAGCGAGTGGTCGAACGGCAAAGTCGGGCTTCCTGACACCGAGACCGCCGACGCGATCTGAACGAACTGAACAACTTACTCGTTTATCATATTTATCTATAATTCTTCATCCATATTCATCTATACTCATCCATATTTATGAATCCATCTGCATTTATACTTTCAATATTCTATTCATGATCTCATGAACTCATGAACCCAATAGTGTGTGAGGGTTAATTAGTATCCGCACGTGAACACAGATCCACAAAATATCACACACTGATTAGATAAATATACTGCCATATACTGTAGAGTGCAGTAAAGTCTAGTCAATTCGATAAACAGTATGTAACTGATTAGGGAAGTCGATTAATGTAGATTGGTTTGAGTTTGTTGAATTTATTAAATTTGGTAATGAGATTGAAATTCTTAATGGCTTATAGCATTGGATTGATGTGGTAAGATGCAGTGTTGATTGTTATGGCAGAGGTATTATGGTACATAGGTATAGGTATGTAATGCAACTGGTCACAATTACTAATCAACATGAATCGTACAGAGCTTCCGAGCGAACTGGACAGCACGCTCGGTAGCTCGCCAGGGCCTCTGCCGCCCAGCGAAACGAACCTGGTGTCGCAGTCGTCGCTGAACTTCTCGGATGCGAGCGCAGGCATTCCTACATCCACCGGTCCTGCGATGAGCACAAACGCATCGACCACAGCCACTGATCTCCGTCGCGCCGTTGCAGTTGGCATTGACAGGATCCCTAAAGTCGTTGATATTGTTGGCGAGAAAGTCCAGGAACAGTTCGAGCAGTTTTTGACTACCTATGAAGAACAGGGCGAGCGGTACTACATAAAACAAGTCCATGCGTTAAAAGAGCTAGGGTTGTCCACCGTTTACGTCAACTGGGCGCATTTAGAGAAACTGTCAGTGTTAGAAGACGCTGCTGACGAGAACGGCGAGAACGACAACTCGGCGCTTGCAGTGGCTATTCGGAGACAGTACTTCCGGTTCGTTCCGTACCTGCAAACAGCCTTAAAGAACGTCGTCAAGCAGTACGAACCCTCGCTGGTTTCCGATAACGTTACTACCGACTCTGAGTCTGTTTTGACTGGTTCGTCGACTACTGGCAGGCCGCGGAATACTAACGAGGCACGGGTTTTCCATGTAGCCTTCTTTGATCTGCCATTGCGTTCTCGGCTGCGCGATCTGCGAACCGACGCTATTGGCGGGCTGATCGCGTTCACTGGCACTGTCACGCGCACGTCTGAAGTCAGGCCGGAACTGTACCGCGGCGCATTCAGTTGCGATGCGTGCATGGCCGAGGTCACTGACGTCGAGCAGCAGTTCAAATACACAGTCCCGTTTATGTGTCCTACTCCCGCATGCAATAACCGCCGCAGCTGGACGCTGCTGCCGAATAAATGCAAGTACTTGGACTGGCAGAGACTGAGGGTCCAAGAAAACCCAGGAGACATTCCTACCGGCTCGATGCCGCGGACGATCGACGTGATTGTGCGTGGAGATGCTGTAGACAGAGCAAAAGCCGGCGACAGGTGTCTTTTCACCGGCACAGAGATCGTGATTCCGGATGTCGCGCAACTAGGTTTGCCCGGCGTTAAACCATTAGCTCTGCGCGACCGTCGAAGCCAAGGCCGCGGCGAAGGCATGGACGGTGCTGTGACTGGACTCAAAGCATTAGGAGCACGCGATCTTACTTATAAACTCGCGTTTGTCGCATGCACAGTAAGGCCTGACGACGAAGAGGCGTACTCGTCTTCGGCAGCGTCAGCAGCGCTCGGAAACCTTTTACCTGAATCGGGAACTGGCACAGAAGAACAGGAGGCGTATTTAGACAGTTTAGACCAAGAAGAGATCGAGGATTTGAGGCGGATGATCCAGACAGACGGGCTTTATACGAAACTCGTTAACTCGATCGCCCCTGCGATTTGGGGCCACGAGTCAGTGAAGAAGGGCGTGCTGCTGCAATTGCTTGGCGGTGTGCATAAAATCACGCCCGAGGGGATTCATCTTCGTGGCGATATTAATGTCTGCATTGTTGGCGACCCATCGACCTCTAAATCGCAGTTCTTGAAGTACGTTACTGGTTTCCTGCCACGAAGCGTCTACACCTCGGGAAAAGCGAGCTCGGCAGCTGGTTTGACGGCAGCAGTTGTTAAAGACGAAGAGACTGGCGAGTTCACTATTGAGGCTGGCGCGTTGATGCTTGCAGACAACGGGATCTGCGCAATTGATGAGTTCGATAAAATGGACTTGGCTGACCAGGTCGCTATTCATGAAGCCATGGAACAGCAGACGATCTCGATTGCAAAGGCTGGTATCCAAGCAACATTGAACGCGCGCACGTCTATTCTGGCAGCTGCTAATCCTATTGGCGGGCGGTATAACCAGAAACTCAGCCTTAGAACCAACGTCAATATGTCGGCCCCGATCATGTCGCGATTCGACTTGTTTTTCGTTGTTCTGGACCAGTGTAATCGCGACGTCGACACTAGACTTGCTGAGCATATTGTCGACTTGCATATGATGGGCGATATCGCCATTAATCCCCCGTTCAGCACTAAACAGCTGCTGAGGTATATCATGTACGCGCGGCTGTTCAAACCAAAATTCACCGACAGGGCCAAAGACCTGCTAGTAGCGCGGTATAAAAGCTTACGAGAGAACGACGTGCAGTACACTAGCAGCAGCAACTCGACAGCTCGCACTAACATCGGCAGAACAAGTTATAGGATCACTGTTCGGCAATTAGAGTCGCTGATCCGGCTGAGTGAGGCCATTGCGCGCGCGCACTGCGTCAACACCGTTTCCGAGCATTTCGTCCAAGAAGCGTATAATTTGCTGCGGTCGTCGATCGTGAAAGTCGATCATGAAGACATCGAAATGGACGAAGACTATATCCCTCTTGGCGACAGAACAGTCGACCGCAGCCGGCAGTCGGACTCGCTGAACAGGAGCGTCGTTTACGGCAAAAACAACGAGAACCGAATGGACGAAGGAGACGGACTAGACAATTTAGATGGAACAGGGGCTGGGACGTTGACTGGAACCGAAGGCACGGGAATAGACGGCGCCGAGAACCCGACGCGCAAAGTGAGAATCACCTACGATAAGTACATGGAGCTTATGAAAATGCTGATCACAGAGATCGCGAAACACTCTGACTCCGACGACGCCGACGGTGTTGACGGAAACGATATCGAGAACTGGTACTTGCTTACACAGGAAGACCGCATCGACTCAGAAGAGACTTATCATGAAGAGAAGCGGTTAGTACATAAAGTATTACGCCGGATGGTGCGCGACCATATTCTCATGGAACTGCGCGGCGAGAACGACGACGAAGAAGACGGCGGCGATCCGGCTAGACAGTCTGTTCGGTATGTTATTCACCCGAACACCTCGCTTTCATGGGAGACCTGATACTTCCACTACGACTTCGACGCACTGCAGTACAGCTGCAATACGGCTGCAATACAGCCACACAAGTAAGTTAATAATAGTAAAGCGCCAGTTAGTGGATACATTTCAACCCAACCCAGACTAACCTAACCTTGCTAATTAATATGCGCGTATGACTAATAACCGCGACGCGTTAATAAATTTACATAGCCACTTTAAGCTCACCCAACTACCATATCGAGGTAAGAAGAAAAACAGTAACTTTATAGAAAATGTTCGAAGCCAAAGCCGAAGAAGCCGCCGGGTTCAAGCAGATCATTGAAGCCATCAAGGATATGATCACCGATTGTAATTTCGACTGCTCGAACTCGGGCATCGCGTTACAAGCGCTCGACAAGTCGCATATCGTGCTCATTTCGCTGCTGCTCGGCCCTGAAGGGTTCAACGAGTACCGCTGCGACCATGCAGTCACGCTTGGCGTTAATATGACTTCGTTGGCGACGATTCTTCGCTGCGGGTCTAACACAGATCAATTAACTCTTCGCTGCGACGACAAACCCGACGATTTGGGATTCACCTTTGAGGACACTAAACACGACCGTATTAGCGAGTTCAACATCAAGCTCATGAACATCGAGCAGGACTACTTGACCATCCCCGAGACCGAGTACACCGCCAGCATCACTATGCCCAGTGCCGACCTCCAACGCTACCTCCGCGATCTGCGCCAGCTCAGCGAGTCTGTTTCCATCACTGCTAACAAGGACGAGGTCATTTTCACTGCAGTTGGCGATATGGGCAATGGCGCCATTCACGTGCGTCAGTTCACCGACAGCGAGAACCCCGAGAAGTCGGTTTCTATTAATATCACTGAACCCGTTTCGCTTAATTTCAACCTCCACTACTTCAACAACATCACTAAAGCCTCGACCTTGTCTGACACTGTTACTTTACAGCTCGCAGACGGCACACCGGCCAGTGTCGAGTATAAAATCAGCAGCGGGCATATCCGCTACTACTTCGCGCCCAAGATCGGCGGAGACGACGAGGTTTAAATCATTACATTACTTAATTTCATAACATCTACTAATTTGCAAACAATGCCACAATGCCATAGTTCCACAAAGCCACCTAAACGCCAACTAAAATGCAGCTGGATATAGTAATAGGGATAGGTTTACAAGTAAAGCGCATAACCCTAATATATAGTCAACAAGGCCCACATTGACCCGCATTGTCCGACATCGTTCAACAACATTATGATGAACCAAAAGCTGGAGAAATTGAACGAATTGGCTGAAAACGCCGACAACATCCTGCGAGTGCTTGACCAGTCTTCGTTAACAACGCTTCTTTCTAAAAGCAGTGACAATAGAAGTTCAAGTCATGAGAGTTTAGCAGTAGAAGCGAGAAAGAAACACGATATTGAGACTACTAGAGACTTGCTAACAAGACTCAATATCGCAATCAACCGCGTGCTTGAAGCTGACGAAACCGAGCCTGATATTACATCAATTACGCCAACTACGCCGTCAAAACCGTTGAAATCGCCAACTGTTTACCCTTTAAGTATTTCTCCAGTCAAACATCATAGAATACCAGGAAAAAGAGTCATTGCATGTGTCAAGCCTCTGCTGTCGTTATCCAGGCCTGCTCAGACAGATATCCTGCCGCATATCGGGTTCCCTGTTCCTGCTAGCCTGGAAAAGCCGTATAAACACCACTCAATTGATGCCAATGGGGCTGGAAAGTCGATGCTAGTGCCTACAGGTTACACTAACACTATTCAGTCCGTCAAGCCTCCACAACCAGCACAGCTACAACCAGCACAGCTACAACCAGCACAACCACAACCTGTGCAACCACGAGCACAACCTATTGCAGAAGCCAAGCAGTCAATTGCAAAAGAAAAACCAGTTGAGGCGGTTAAAGAAAGAGCAGAAGCTTCCGTAACTACTATCAGGTCTCATGAAATGGCGTCCAAACGCGCAGGAAGGATCTTTTCTAACTTGAAACCTAGTATAGCCGACGGCAGCATGAAAAGGACTTCTCCATCGAACTCTGTTTACTGCAGCAATTCGAAAATCAAGAAAGTGTCGAGTTCTCGAACTAATGGAGATAGTTCTCTTTGTACAGCCTCAAAACGGTTTATTACAGCTCAGACTCCAAACGTTCATAGAAAGCCGCTGAAACCCGAATTACCGCAAACTACTAATAGGCGGCCAGGACAGGGAATAATACGCAATAATTTGTGCGACCAAACATTCCAAAACCGTACATCTCTGAACATCAAAACCCCAAAACCGGAACCGAGACCGCAGCGTGTTCATTCTACTCGAACAACTCAAACGAGACCGAGGAAACCGAACGTGAGAGAAGTTATTGCTGGTAACCAGACGATGACAAGCACTCGCGTACATAAAGCGACAAAACCGCCTAAACCAGGATCTGTAGCAGGGTCTGTAGCAGGATCTGCAACAGGATCTGCAACAGTGCCTAAACCAGCAGTCAAACCAGCAATCAAACCAATGCCTAAACCAGTGCCTAAACCAGTGCCTAAACAATTATCTACACCCGCACCGAAACCCGCACCGAAGCCGACATTGAAGCCGACATTGAAGCCGATATTGAAGCCAGCACCAAACCCATCTCTACCGCTCACCAAACCTGTTCCCACAGCGACAAAACCCAGTGCTATTCCAACTCAGTCTACGAAACCGTTAATTCGCCCGAAAGAACAAGGCACGCCTAAACACGTTTCTAATAAAACCAACGCTGGCGATCAGACTAATGCATGCAATCAAACGCGTGTATTTTCTAACCTTATTCCACACTCTGTGTTGCAGGATATAGACGAATTGAGCATGCTTCTTGCCGACACGAGTATTGCGAACTCGACTGGGTTCTACGATATCAGCAATATAGACTACGAGGCCAAATGGCTAGAAGTTCCAGAATCGGAGAAAGAGATGTGGGTTTCCAGGAACCAGGGAGCGGTTCCTGGACATATTTTCGGCGAGCTTGCGCCGATCAATACGAACCAGATATTCCCTCCGAAAACTGAGGACCGCGAGAAACACAATACACAAAATGCACAATAAACACAATAAATACAATCGGCATAATATTAGATATATACAAACATGTATAATGTATAATGTACAAGGAATACTATGAATTGACTGACGGTACGAAATTGCTGAATACGATGGTGCATACATGTACATAAGCGAAGCATGTGCATGTGCATGTGTACATGCATACTGTGCGCACATGCTACCCCTGCCCAGAGTCTATACACAAACGCACCATACCAACACCAAACCACCAGGAAAGAACGCATTGACCAACCAAAATCCCATATGGACCTTTACGACGTTCCAGCGCGAGAAATGCTACGAGAGCATTCTCCGCGGACGCCGTCTTCTCCACAAACGTTTGAAAGTCTATCGTTAGTGAGCCCGTCGGCCATGTCGACAGGAAGTACGTCTTCAGTGTATACCGCGGACTCAAAAATCAAACGGCTTGGGCAGAAACTGGCTTTCTGGAGGCGGCGGAAGACGACAGCTGCCGATGTCCAGGTAGAGCTCGAGAAACTGGCTAAAATGCACGAAAAGTACGAAGCGCGGCTAAGAAGCGCACACGAATGCGTCAGGTCGTGGACGGAGTACCTCGACCCTCCAGGCCATGTTTCCAAAGACGCGTTACAGGCTCAATTGCAGGACAAATGGCTGAGCAAATGGACGACGTCGATGCTGGAGATTATAAAACCAGTGCTGGACTTGCAAGCGCAGGAAGGACTTCTAATTTCGTCTTTCGCACACGGTTTCCAAGCACTGAAAGACGAGGAAACCAGCTGCCGCGAGATTATCAATAAACTGTCGGCTGCTGAGAAGAAATACTACAAAGCGCTTGCTGCCAGCAAGTCCGGGATGGTGACTTCCGAGTACGACCGTGAACGCCAGCTATTGCAAACGCAGCTAGACGATGCGAACAACAGGTTCCGGCTAGTTGCAAGGCGCGAGCTGCCATTACGGTTCCAGCAAGTCGTTAACCAGATGCAGGTCATGTGCAGCACTCTGCGGCCTGCCGAGGCCGAGATTTCCGAGCTTCTACGGAAACAAGACGGTTCTAACACCCAGAACCAGCTCCCGATGAACCGGTTTGCGTCTTTCTACTCTGCGCCGCCGTTCATGACCGAACTCTCGACCGACTCCTCGGTTTCTTCACCGCAACAACAGTCGCCGTCAAACCAGCCGCTTGGAAACGAGGCTCTTGGAAAGTACTCGAGGAATTTAGCTGATTTACAAGTCAACGCGCCGAAACCCGAGGCCAATACAAACGCACCCAACGAGAACGACATCAAACCCCTCCGCAAGCAGCAGAAACTGAAACATTATAAAGAAGAGTTCGAAGAGACTTTCAGGATCGAGCCGATCGCGCAGAACAGCAGCGACGACGAGGAGACTAACGACGATGTGAACATTCCGCACGACGACTACATCAGCAACGGCGAGTTCCCCTGGAAATGAGTCCTCTGGAAATGAGTCAAATGAGAAGTAATATATACATAAATACTAGGACGCGGCCCCAGCCAGGGCTGCGAGCTCAGTTAAGGAACCGTTTCCCCATTTCGTAAGAAGTAATCATAATAGCACACGCCGGCGCTATTTTCATTGTCCGCGGCCACACACCTACAAACAGCGACGACCAGCCGTCGGACTTTATAATACACGACATAAAGCTCGGGATCGACATACTGGCGCTCGAACAGCGCGAGTTTCCTAACTGCCGCCGCGTTTTTGCAACGTCGAATGGGTTAGTTAACACCGACGCCACGGCGCCGCCGCTTATTCCGGCTATAAACGACTCGGCGAACTTTTTGCTATGGCTCTGATCGTCTCCGCGTTCTCTGCGCACGAACTCGACGACCAACCAGTAGATACTGCTGAACGGGACGTCTCGCCAAAGGGTCAGACCTAGCCCGCTCCATAAAGACCTGATTCCGTTCTGTTTAAACATCTGTGCTAACGATTTCGACGCGACGCGCATCGCACTGACATTATTAGGAACTTGCAGCGACTGCAGCCGTGTTTTCAGCAACTCAATTGGCGAAATGACTGAACTGGCAAAAGCGCGAGCAGCACCGCCTGCAATCAACGGCGAAACCGAGTCTAGAGAGGGGTACGATGAAAGGTAGTCTCTTCCGTGTTCGTACGAGATGAAATAAATAACGTTTGCCGGCAAGCTTTGCAGCAGAAGAAGGGAGACGCCTCGCCATAGAACCCGCGGGCCTTCTGAGTTTATTATTGATTTGAACACACTGATCGTCCCGATTTTCGGCGGTTTCGCGACTTTGCGCGTGTCGGGGGTTTCTGGGTACCAAAAAGTGTCTTTACAGCATTTCTGGAGCTGCGGGATATGCTCAATCGCGCTGTATTTCTGCATGCGCACACGAACGATGTCGAACGGGTTCACACACACCGACGTCAGCAGCGTGCCGCCGCTAGCAGCGAGCAATCGCGACTGCAGAGTAGGTCCGTCCTCATTCTGCATAGATCGAACCGCCTACACTGCTCCTTGTAGTAGTACTTGCACGGGCACTGGTAGCACTAGTACTAGTGTCATAGCCCACGTGACTCATCAAATGTATCCTGTCCTCCGGTTCAGTCTGCTCACGGCGGCTGTGTATTTCGGGCTAGTAGGACTCGATAAGCAGCGCGATGTAGATGCTCTGACTGCTGCAAGCAAGCGGGAATTCGAAGCTCTTCGCCAGGCCGCCGAGAAGGTTTAATAATGCGATATGAATGCGGCTGGTGCAAATGATTCATTGCGCGATCTGCTTAAATTCGCCGAAATGTGCCAAAATGTGCCAAAATGTTCCGAAATGTGCCAAAATGAGTTGGAAATAGTTTGGAAATGTGCCGGAATGTGCCGGAATGTGCCTATTTAGTGTTCGTGTCATGTGTATTGCATAGTAACGATTATAAGTGTATGACTATAAGATGGACGATATCTATGGATGGGTGTTGCGTAAGTATTTTATGAGTATTTATCATGTTCGTTGAGTATGCGGTTAAGTAGTGTATTAAGTATCCTTGCCGCCCAGGTACCGCCGCATGATCGACGGTTTATAGTTCAAGGAGGCTTGGTTTTCTGAAGCTGTGGACTGGCTCGAATGGCTTGCGCTGCGGGTATGCTGCGCTGCGGCTGTAGACGTTGGTTTTTGTTCATTAACACGGCGCACGAGCTGCGACGCGTGCGTCAACGAGAGCCGGTCGTATTTCCGCATGCGGATCTGCGGGTTGCTCAATTCAGACGTCGCGTCTTCAGAGCACAGAAGTTCGAGCAGCTGGCGCGACTCGAGCAACGGCAAGCTGTCGTTCGAATCCGACGCGAGCTGGGCCAGCCCGTTCTCGAGAAAGTTTATATCGAGCTCGAAATTCGCCAGAGCTGTGGGCGTGACGGTTGGCGGGACTTGGTACAGCATTGTACGCAGACCGGTGTTGATGTTCTCAGCCAAGTTGAAGTACGCGAGCGAGCGCACGTCGTGAGGAAGCCGTTTCAGCACAGTGTTCGCCATTGTCAGTAAATACGTCGTCATTTCCAGCACATTGGCCGACGGCGAGTCCTCGCTGTGTGTAGTCGTCCAGTCGAACTCGCTGTTTGTAAAGAACTCAAGAACTGTTTCCTCGAGCAGGACATACACCTTCGTCTCGGCCTTTTTATACACCTCCATCAGTTTCGGCGTCGACTCTAATAACACGCTGCCGCGCCTGCCGCCAGCTGCACGCATTCTCACTAACTGTTTCTCGATCTCGGTAGCGGCATAATGGAACATCTTCGCGTCTACTAACGTCTGCACTATCAGCTCGCGGTTCGACCCCTTTAACGAGCTCTGGAGGTGGGTATTAGCGTCGCCAAGGACCTGGTCGATGGATTTCACGATCTTTTCTTCTACAAAACCAGGATCGTTCTGGAACTGGTTGAGAAACGACTGCCCGTGGTCCAGTAGCAGGCGCAGAGTGCCGCATACTATACAGTACGACTCCGAGAACGGCAATGCTGCTGGCAATGTGGGCAGAGGGTCAGGAGCTTCGTACCATGCGGTCTTCAATGCATACTCTAACCCGCTAGAAGACGTCACAACCATTTGCAGAACTTGATCGTTGGTCTGTCTATGTTCCTTCAGCTGCGTTCGAAGAGCCTCGATCGTCGCAGTGCACTGCTTCGCAAGCAGAGCTTTAAACAAATCGCTAATACTGGCAACGTTGAATTCGTAGTTCTGCAGCACATCCATAGCGCCGCCGAGCTGCTGTTTCAACGTCGAGGGGTCGGAAACCGATTTCAATGCCGCATTGACTGTACGCGAGATCCCTTGCGACAGTTTCTCCCAGCTATCGTCGACGCTTTTCGGTCTTCGGAGCTGTGGAAGGACATTACTCAAAACTCTGTCGAACAAACAGAACCCAACAGCGGTTGGCAGTAACGAAAGAAGCTCTGGTAACGAAGCCGGAAGCGAAAGGGCGTCGTTAACAGCAGCTAATCGGGCGTCGAGGTACGCGCCTAACTCGCTGCTTTTCTCTAGTCTTTGGAAAACCATATCGGCTTCCAGAATCGGTTTCAAATTGATGTTTAAAGCCGAGTCCGTCAAGTAATTGCTGTTAGAGCGTCTGTATGCTAGCTCCACGGGCGAATTGAACCTGAACGCTTTTAAATGCTTCGCCTTTTTACATAGTTTATCCCATGCCGATTTCTGCGCTGCCAGTAACTCGAACGCGCGGTTCCCGATCTCCATTGCCCGCTCTTGTAGCCCGTCCAGGGAAAGGTACTCGCTGATTGAAGCCAGTGTGGCTTGTGCGATCTCTCTAGTCAAAGCAGGAACGCTCTGTGCAAGCAGAGGACTCAGTCCTACTGTTCTCAGCTCTTCTAAATCGATGCTCTGCAGCTCGCGGAGGTTCTGCACGGCGGCAACGCGATGGTTGCTTTTCAGCAGCTCGCGGCCTTGATTGACGTGACCAAGAGCAAGAAGACATAAATTAACTGTCTCCAGAGTGCTTGCCAGATTCTCGCGCGTGCGTCTGGCGTGGGCTAAAGCACTGGCTTTCTCTACTAACCGGCCATTACTATTCTCCATTCTGCGTGCGATTTCCTGTGCTTGCTGCCGCACTAACCCGGCTTTCGAACTCATTTGCTCGAGCTGTACAGCCATCGGCGGCCCGCTGAACGCGCTGCTATCGCATACTTGCCGGATCTGCTCGTTCTGAGTCGACTCGGCGTCTTCGAGCAGTTCACGCAGCTCGTCGGTCTTGCCGTTGTCAATTGCAAGCCGTGCTAACTGCGCAAGCTGCTCAACGTCTGCTCCAGACAATCCAGGAGCGTCAGACTCGCTCGCACACACGAGCTGCTTCACTTGCAGCTCTAAGTCCATGCTGACAAATTGAACCACCGAACCACTAACCCACATTCAAACAAAAATTCACATCCACATCCAAATTCAACCAGTCTTTTGCATTGAACATTATAAACAGGCGAACTCGAGTTCCAATTCACATTATTATTTCATTGTTATTTTGTAAGAGCTACTCACATGTATATGCCAGTCTATTTATTTCTATAGTTCTACCTATTACTACCTTATGTCCTTATGTCCTTATGTATTTATGTTGTTGGAGCTAACATGAGCTCTCCTGCATTCTACCCGTATGTAGGGACTAGACGTCTATATAAGGCCTAGCTATACTATGTACACTTTACCGACTTTACATTACGTAGTTTTGGTCTGACTCTAGATAAGCAGGACTCTAGGTCTAACATGGAGCCCAACGGCGTTTATCGTCCCGAAATATTACATTTCAAACCTTG
>JAJLWC010000093.1:0-20161 GCA_030674195.1 Starmerella stellata | reverse complement strand
GTAAGATCATTCAAGCTATACTTAGACTGAAACGGGATGTAAGTCCAAATGTATATTATTCCAATTGATTATTTAGGTTGTTTCACCATCCTATTTATACTTGAGTATCCAGTGGATGCGTATACCGGATAGAGAATGTAGTCCAGCCACTTGTCCTATCACGTGCTATTGCGGTGACGTACGTGGCTCTCAACATAAGTCCTCAATTACATCACTCGTTACATAATAATTCTGCAGGCTGTTCACAAATTGATTATAAACAAATTACAAAATGTTTACAGAATGCTTATAGGATGCTTACAAAGTATCTGCGATGTGCTTACAAATACATATTATCCTGCTAATCGCTGCTCTTAATTGATTTGGCCTTAAACTAGGTACGCCGCGTTTGTGATTACAAATCTCGACCCATAATAGGGCTCAGGGCGCTCAAATTTTTAGAGTGAAATTTATTCTTTGTCATCACACATAGTGGGTGCCCTTTCTACCGGATTATTCTTTGATTATCGTCAATGAGCGCGCAGAAAAGTGTTGGTTCAAAGTTCAGAATCTCGTTGGGTCTGCCCGTCGGCGCTGTTATGCAGTGCGCCGACAACTCTGGTGCCCGTAACCTTTACATTATTTCCGTCAAGGGTGTTGGTGCACGTCTGAACCGTCTTCCCGCCGCCGGTGTCGGAGACATGGTCATGGCTACCGTTAAGAAGGGTAAGCCCGAGCTCAGAAAGAAGGTCATGCCTGCAATTGTTGTCCGTCAATCCCGCCCCTGGCGCCGGAAGGATGGCATTTTCCTCTACTTCGAGGACAACGCCGGTGTTATCGCTAACCCCAAGGGTGAAATGAAGGGTTCCGCTATTACTGGCCCTGTCGCTAAGGAATGCGCTGACCTCTGGCCCCGTATTGCTTCCAGTGCCGGTGTGGTTGTTTAAATATAGTGCTTCTACTAATTTATCAAGCATATATAAATATTCACATTTCTTAACGCCTCGTAGATACCACTTTAGCATTTTAGATATTGCGATTTATTTGGCCTTTGTGTTCGGTTATTTTGTTCGGCATTTCTTATTGTTTTTTTTATTGCATTAATGTTGCATTAGTGTTGCATTAGTATTTTGTTGGCGTTGTGTTGGTTTTAGTTTTGCATTAGTACTGCGTTATTGTTGTGCTAGTGCATTTTGTGGTGCTGTGTGTTGGTGTTGTGTTGTGTTGGTGTTTCCTCCCAACGGAGGTTCATGGACGGAGATGACCGGCGTTTCCTAATTGGATCTATGCACTTAGCATATACCCCGGTGATTAGCATATAATATTCCTCCGATATCCTATTTAGGCAAAAGACTTTTTATAGTTTCTCATAAACATGGATTTTCTCGATTTATCTTTAGATCTAGCGCCAGAACCTATTGAATCAGTCAAAGGAGTTGCTGAGCTCGATTTCGACGGGCTGTTGAAAACTCCACTACGAATTGAAGAAGACGGCGGAGCCCATGGTTGCGGCGGAAAATTGTGGCCGGCTGGTGACTTACTTAGTAGGTACTTGATTCGTCAAGCCAACGACACGACGAGCACATTCAAGTACAGATCCGTATTGGAATTAGGAAGCGGGACCGGTCTTTCGGGCCTGGCTTTGGCTCTAGCAGTTCCTGATCTGAAATGCTATATCACTGACCAAGCTCAAATGATTCCATTAATGGAGGGCAATATCAACATCAATGACCTAGAATCCAGGGTTTTCGCTAAAGAGTTGAACTGGGGCGAGCCATTGCCTTCGTTTTGCGACGATATCGATCTGGTTCTGGCTGCTGACTGCGTTTACTTGGAACAGGCATTCCCGTTATTAGAAGACACCCTTCTTAGATTGACTGAAGGTAAGAAAGACTTGCCTATTTTGATGGCTTATAAAAAGCGAAGAAAGGCCGACAAGAGGTTTTTCTTGTCTATTAAGAAACGGTTTACGGTGACTACAATCACGGATTTCCCGGAATTTGAGGATTTCAGACGTGACAGCGTGCATTTATTTTCTCTAGCAAGAAAGTAGCGCTCTATTAGCTTCCGAAGTTGCTAAGTTGCTTCTCAAGTAGCCGCTTTTTCTTTAAACCGCCGGTTCCCGAAAAAAATGAAAACTTCAAGTTTTGTCGACAAACATGTCAGTTGAACACTGCTTCTCACCGTTATTATTTATACATTCGTGCATTCAATCCCAAAAAAAAACATGTCTGTTTTCGGATACGTTTGAATATTATTTCAGGACCTGTTCTGGAATTTTAATTTTACAGGATATTGCTAAATGGGTTTTAGTGCCTTTAATCCATTGCATGTACTTCAGTACCAATTCTTCTTTTCTTTTGTCTCACTCAAGTATATACAGGTTTCTCAATTCAGTTCTCAATTCAGTTCTCAATTCAGTTCTCAATTCAGTTCTACATACATGCTACTAAATAGACCGTTTCATCTTAATTTTACATACAAACCTAGAGCAACTTTAACAGCGCTGTATACATTCCAGTGGTGGCTAGTTCATGCGCTAGAATACGAGACATATAGAGTAAACAACCGGTTTGTTGCCGGCCCTGTTCACGTATCCTGTTTACGTATTTACGTATCTTGTTATGCATCTTGTTATGCATCCTGTCGTGCATCCTGTCATGCATGTAATAAAACCCGTCCACATGCAAGCCAGGCTAAGCACGACGTCATGTGACGTAATACTTGGGCTAGTCGTCGGTCCTGGTTTGCTTATACATACAACGAAAGGTATACTAACGACCGTCTACACTTATTGCAATAAAAAGGCTTGTAAGATTAGAAGCGGGGTGATAATCAGCAATCGTATTGCTACTGACTGTTTAAAGTCGAATCCCTCTCCTTAATCTGCACCCCCCTCCCCCGCTGGTTTTTTTTTTACATAAACTGTCTCATTGACCTAGTGTTTAAACAGTTTGTTCTAAATTCCTACAATGGCGGAACAGAAAGCACATTCTAGCGACCGCGCCGGATCCAATTCCGGTGAAGACACGCGCGTCGAGACAACTGACCTTATAGATCTACAAACAGAAGAATCAAGCGGCGACGGCTGGAGTTCGAACACTAACTTAGACGAGAAACACGGCGGCGAATTAAAGAGCGTAAACGAGAAAGAAATGGAGGAAATGGGCACTTTAGAAACGCCTATTGCTAAATCCAATAACTCTATAAGAACCGGTCCCAACAGCAACTTTACTGGAATTATTAATGGCTCCACAAAACGCGAGGAACGTGATCAACGTGAGAATCGAGATCAACGTGAGAATCGTGAGAATCGTGTGAGCAATTCTCAACCACTAGAAAATGATGAAGAGGAGACTCTCAACGCCGACCCTAGTGATCAAACCGACCAAACCGACCAAACCGATCAGGATGACGTATTTACTTTCGACTACCAGAATTTCATGAAACAATTGCGACTACCCAGTGCTGATCCGATTGTCAGGTACATCAAATCGTTTCTGCACGAATTCTGTCGGGATGTATGGACTCAGAACCAGCAGCAAAAAATTGTTTCTGATTTCATGAAATTTGTTTCGGTAAAACTGAGGGATTTCGAGCCCTTCGCCAGCGGCGGGTCCAAAGGCCGGAAACTTGCTATGGAAGGAATCGAAAAATTAATTATGAGCCGATTATATACACGCACTTTCCCGCAAGCAATGCCGCCTATTCTGCGGACTGAAGGCCACACTGAAGACTTGCTTGAAGACGAGAAATTCGGAAAGCAATTACAGTCTTATTCATGGGTCGAACCGCGTCACCTTGACTTGAGTGTGCACGACGGCAGGTTAGCACGGCTAGCAGCAGCTGAGCTTGCTCGAATCGACAGTTTCCGAGCCCCGCGCGACAAAATGATCTGTATTCTTAATTGTGCACGCGCGATTTGTGCTCTTCTTAGACAGAACTCGCACGAGTCAGACGCCGACGGGCTTCTGCCATGGCTGATTTACGTGATTCTTCAAGCGCAAACAACGACGCTTCCGTCGACAGTCGCTTATATCCAGCGTTTCCGAAGAGGCGGGGTTCTGCAAGGCGAGGGCGCTTATTACCTTGCTTCAATGTCGAGCGCTATTTTATTTATTGACAAGATGGACGAATCGTCGCTAACGGTGTCCAAAGAGGAGTTCGCCCAGAAATTCAAGATTCCTGAGAACGATTCGGCGTCTATACGCAGTGGAGAGGTGTCAGCGCAGTTGCACGCCGATGCCGCGCTGTCGGACGCTGCTCCTGCATTACTAGAAGCCATATCTGCATCCGAGCTGCAATTTGAACGGGACCAGGTCGAACGCATGCAGTTCAAAACCCGGCTAGCCCAGCTTGAGGAGATGCTTCCAATGCTGGACAGCGATCTGATAGCTGACGTCTTGCGCCAGAGCCAGGACGAGGCGACCGCTGTGGATACTTGTATGGCGTTAGCAGGATGCACGTAAACGGACCCTTAAATTTCCTCTTTTTTTATTTATTTCCTATTGATTCTAATAATACTGAAACTAGACTGCCGGGTTCTAATTATATCTAAGCGTGCCTAAATATACCTAAATATACCTATATGCCGAGTATATACTTCTTAATAGGCTGCTTCAGGAAGTGGCCGTTCCTTGATGCACGCACCTTTATTGTACGTTTTGCTCTCCCGCATTGACGCTTACGGCTAGAATTATTAGGCTGATCAAATGCCGCAGGGTCTATAGAGTAATTCTTACTTGAGATCAACGGTTTCCTAGGCCTGATTATATTTTTAGACATGCGTGTCGTGTTTGCCGTTTACCTTTATTGCCTCACGGTGGAGACCAGCACATGCATGCGGTCATCCGCTCACATGCCATTAAACGCTGTAGTGTACGGCTTGCCCACTTGGACGGTTCTGCAGCTTAATGCATTGTATGGGTAAGGATGACGCCACATCGACGCGGGTAATGGCTTGGATCTCCGACCCTAACCAGGAGCAGAGTGCAACGCCGAGTGGCCGTCGCTTTGCAAAGCTGTATAGCTGTATAGTGTGCAGCTGTGTACATGGCGAGCATTTGCGGCTAGTGCTCTAAGTATTCAATTTGGTTTATTTCGTTTATTTCGTTTATGTGATAAACTCAACTAGGCTATTTTTTTCCCATAGAATTTGGTCGAATAGTTCTGCCGTAAACGGCGATACTAGCGCTGATCTCGACGCTGATCTCGACGCTGATCTATCCTGTCTTATAATTGTGACTCAGTATACGCAGTAGTTTAAGCTCAACCATAGACACAAAACTAGATGTGAGAGAGAGCAACTCAATACACATGGGCAGAACATAACACTAAAACGCAGACTGTATTTACATGTGAGTATCCAGACTTTCTGTACCTTCTTTACATATTCTTTTATCTTCGCCCTGTTCTTTATATTCTGAGACCCATGCATATCTATCTGCATAACATCATATCACAAGTGCCAAAAAAAGTACCGTGACTTCGCGAAACTGGTGTCTATCCGAACCGCTAAGATATACCCTTACTAAACTAATTAACTGGAGGCCATAGAATAGTGAACCAGGTAGACTAGATGAAAGCATTCATAAGCAATCAAAAAATCAGACAGCGCGAACCATGAGGGGCAAAAAAAAAAAAAAGAAGAAAAAAATACGCACCCACGAAGCACTTTCCCGAATTCTCTTTATCTTGCATTGACGACGCGCATATATTCCGCAAGACACTCAAACGTCATTATGCCTTCTCTTGAGCATTAATTTGTAAGTACAGAACCTAGCCCTGAATGGTATAGCGCTTCCAATATATTCATAACCAGTTACTTAGTTTCGAAATAGGTTTTAACTAGACCCAATGGGACAGTGCTCGTCGTCCCCTAGAGACGACCCTCCACCTAATGTAGGAAATAGCCGGAGACGGCGTTCCACTAATTCCACGAACTCGCGGTTCAAACGTGTCCGCCAAGGCTCTAACACTGCTCAAGAAGGCACCGAACCTGAGCACGAACTCGAACAGCCTGGGCGCGAGGACCTTGAATTCGAGCAAGAAGAAGAAGAAGAAGAAGAAGAGGAAGAAGAAGAAGAGAGTTTGTCTGGCCAGTCTGACCAGCAGCAATTAGACCTAAGGCGTCCTAACAGTTCCTCGGTTCTTGAAGGCGGCAATCAGCATTCCGAGTCACCTATATCCTCTACCCATCCCACACAATCGCCATCGAATGGATGGTCACCTAATCAGAATACCCCGGACCTCTACCCACTAAGCAGCTCATCATCGTCAAACGACCACGACCCTATTGCATCATCTAGCCGTAACACGTATGCATGGTTCCGAAGCGACGACGAAGGCAGCTCGTCTGAACAAACGCCAATTCCAGAAGACAATGCGTTCCCTGAACCCCGTCTTTCATCGTTGAATGCAGGAAGCCCGCTAGACGACAACGCAATCGCAATTGACAATGAGAACGACAATTTACCTCCATCTGATACAATCGATGCACATGACGCGCAAGACGCGCAAGACGTACATGACGTTCCCGACACACTAGGCATACCCGGGACACCCGGGGACACGGATAATATAGCCCGGGCCACAGCCAGCGCGCTTGCGCAATCGTTGAGCGCGCTGACGAGTCTTGGAGACACGCTGCATGAACGCGTTCGGACGCATATCGAGAACCCGTTTGCCCCATTCACACCGCCGGCATTAGAAAGAGTCCGCAATCTCCTCAGATCTGCACATTCCGGAGAACCAGCGCAGCGCAGCGCTCATACGGACACGCATACGGACACACATACGGACACACATACGGACACACATACGGACACACATACGGACACACAATCCGGTTCATTCGATGGTTCTGGCACATCACGGCCAAACCATCCTCCGGACTCGTTTGCTCCTAATTCTGATTCGAACGAGGTAAATGAGGACGCCGATTCCGATCAAACTGCGCCAGATGGTGCTAACAGTAGCACAGCTGCCGCGGTTAATTTTGTAGACCTTGAACAGGATCAGCAAGTCTCTTTATTAGCCCAGGTTTTGCTGACGGCCTCGGTAATGACGGCTAGCCACCTTGTAGGCGAGAGTTTCACTAGAGGGCGGCTCTATAGAGGTGACGTCAATGCCCCCTCTGACGACCGGGAAACGTTCCCCCAGTTTCTTGATCATCTGAGCACGCAGAGGTCGAATGGTGAACTGGCACTCTCAATGTTCGGGTCTGGATCGAATAACTTCTTCAGGTTCTTTACATTCCCTATAAACAGCGAAGGGCGCGTCCCTATTCTCCTTGTTGGAGTCCGTGCCTCTGAACGCAGACGAAGAACTGATGTTGGCACTGATTCTAATCAGGAAAACGAAGGAAATCTGGACTTGTCGGATTTGGCAGGAGGATCGAGACAGGACCAAGCAGAATCTGATACGTTTCAGGACGCTGTAGAGGAGTTTGGAGAACCTGCTCCTCTCAATACAATACCCACAGACCAAACAGAGGACTCTTTGGCCCGGGAAAGCGAGCCTCTTCTCGCCGCATTGGCTTCTGCTTCTTCCTCTGCTTCTCATCGGGCTTCCCCTCTTCATGCTACTCCTCACGCTTCCGCTTCTGGTCCTGGTCCCGCTTCTGATTCTGGTCCTGGTCCTGGTCCTGGTCCTGCCTCGGCAACTGCATCTACAGACACTAATGAGTCTAATCCTGTTGAGGGTGCTTCAAACGAGCACCCGCTTCCACGCAGTGCTCAATTCTGGGTCACTTTTGTCATTGGTGGAACGTACCTCCCTTCCCACCCGGTTTTCTCAGCGCCTAGTCTTCTCACCAACAACCCCGCATATGAAGACTTGCTCCTCCTTGAAGAGCTGTTGAGTTCCGACAAACAACCAGTAGCCACCCCCGCCGATCTCGAGGCTGCAGGCGGTGTTTTCACTATCCAGGAAGGCTCCTCCTTGCTTGAAGAAAGGTGCCCAGTGTGTCTAGTGGACTACGGGTTAGAAGATGAATGCAGAAGGCTAGTATGCTCGCATGTTTTCCACCAGATATGTGTCGACCAATGGCTGACTAGAAGCCATAATTCATGCCCTATGTGTAGACACGAAGGTGTACAACAACAGAGCCATACATGAGTCGAATCCCTTCATTCCATGCTGCATTCAAGAAAAAAAATGAAAATGAAAAGATTAGAAAATGAAGATGAAAAGAAAAGAAAAGAAAAGAAAAATAAGAAGTATCTAGCGACATTGTCAGTTCGTCGATTTTATCGAATACATATCACTGCTCAATAAAATACAAATAAATTAGCTACGTTCAGTCAAACGAGAAAGCAAACTCGTCTTCTTTTTGGTTACTGGTTTGGTTTGTAGGCTCTGGCTGCAGGAACTGGTCTGATACGCTGACGCTCTCGTTAGTGTTTGGGAGCTGTAATTCTCCAAGGATCCCGATACGTGTAGGCTGGGTTTCAGCGGGTATAGGCTCGTTGAACAAGTCTATATTTACTTGCTGTTTCGTGTTCTTTTTTCGAGTCTCGTCCATCCCTGCAAACCTGTCGGCTTCATCGTAGTCGTCTTTGATTTCCTCGTCGTACTCAACCCTAGGCATTTCAACGACTTTATGGCGTTTAAACGCCTTGAAATTAGGTCCAGTATATTGGTCGGTGTTGGTTTCGGTATCAATGCTGGTGTTGGTGTTGGTGTTGGTGTTGGTTGGCTGACTAGGGGTGGAAGTATCAAGACTGTCCTCCACCAAAACAAGGTTTCCGATCATGTTCAGCTCAGTTTCGTCGAGTTCCTTCTCTTCAGCATCAATAGCAATGACTTCTGGTGGTTCAGGAGAAGGACTTGGTTCTGTTGCTCGGGGTTTTTTAGCAACAGGTTTGCTCTTGTCAGCTCTTTTTCTAATCTCTTTCTTCTTTACTTCGATACTCCCGGCGTTGGTGGTAGTGCTAGTAGTGCTAGTAGTGCTCGTGTCCACAGGAAGTATACTGGTATTCGTATCCATAGGAAACATACTGCTAGCAGGTTTTACTGGTTCCACAGGTTTTACTGGTTCCACGGGTTTTACTGGTTCCGCAGGTTCCGCAGGTTCCGGCGTTGGTTCGGTATACTGAGAATCCATATTTCTCATCATATCGATCGGGTTTGGAGGCACTTCCTGAGAATACGAAGGTTCCACCGGATCGCTAGTCAAAATATCCAGGATCCGGTTCCGCTTGCTTCTATTAGTGCTTTCAAAACTGTGACCAGACCGCTTTCTTTGCTGAACAGGGCGGCATTCGATAATAGCGGTAAAAACCACCGACTCGGAAACAAAAGGGTACCCCAACGAATTAGCATTACTCTTTGTAACTAAAATCTCGTCATTCTCAGGCACAATTTTCCTGATCGTTGCTGGAGCAGCATAGGTACATTCTCCGCCTGCGGAGGTGATAACTGGGACCAATGCCTCGTTGTCCGTATAGAATTTCTGACCCCTCAAGCACACATTTCTCGCGCTTTGAAACTTCCACTCGTCGCTGGGAGCATATAGATCAGCGTTTGGAATAACTTCCTGTAATTCCTCGACATTAGACTGTTTTGCCGTTGTTGAAAGCGCGTCTAGGTACTTACTGCTGACCACATGCACGCCTTCAGCTAGAGCGAAATAGGCAGAGGTGGTCGGCTGGCCTAGAATCATAAGCACAGACGTGCTCTTAACGACATTAGAAACCATCCTGATGTCAATTGACTGTGCTTGTTTCAACGCTTCGTTGAAATGGATCTCTGAACGCACGCTGTCTTCGTACCTCGGATTACAGGTAATGACAAATGGGTACCATGTAATTCTGCAGCTAGCGACTCGTCCGAATTTGACTTTACACGGCTCTTCAAGCCTCGACTCGATCTGGTGACGTTTTTGAGGGCTGATTTTTGATTTGTTTACTGTTGTTCCAAATTTCGAGTTTTGGTCAGTAATGAATATCATAGACTGGACTGACGGATGTTTCATGAACTCAATTGGAAGCTCTTCGACTTCAATTACTGCATGGTTCCTGGAAACGCTCGGCTCTTTTAAGGATATTAACACTGTGTCAGGTGAAGCAGCTAAACTGCCTGTACTCTCAGCCTCGCTTGAGCTATTCGCGGTTTTACTTGGACGATTTCCAGCACGTCCAAGGATATACTTACGGTTCGGAAGCAGCCAAATCTGTCTAGAATTCAGCTCTAATAACCACATACATACTACTAAACAACCGTTAATGAAAAGGTAGACTAATTAAGGCGATGAATTATGTCATACGGGTCGACCGTCGTGGAATTAATTATTCACACACGCCAAGCAGCCGTGGAATAGTTACAACTCACTTTGCAATTTTACAATTCTTGTTACTGCTCGTTTATATATTTTACAAGTCTCTACACAAGTCTCACTTCCGCCTGGCATTGGGCTTTTTACTGTTTTAAAGAAAAGGTGCGTGCGGCATTACATGTCTGAACTGCTATGCTCTGGTGTCACTGTTCTCACTGCGTTTTAACTGAAACAACCAAAATAATAGAGGATAGTGAACTCATTTACATGTTTGTTCAAGAGGTTTCAAAAGAAGACCGATTGCAGTAGCTATTCTAAATTTAATATGCGTTAATTGTTGTATTTGGTATGTATGAACCCATTACCGAGTGTTTGTGTTTGTATTTGTGTTCATCATTGTGGGTGAGGTCTCTGCATGACTAGGGTCTACTGATGTTCAGACAGTACACATGCAAAATAGCTAACACACCCTTGGCACATAGCGTACTCTAAACAGTAGTACGTATTGCGCAATATTTCAGTTACCTAAACATTCGCGATGCATTACTAATACAAATGTCGTTCTTGTTTTGTTTAGATCACATTGCATGTTGATATGAATGATTAAAAGAGGCAATAATCTTGCCTACGGGAGAACTATCTTTAGATCATACGATACGGAGTCATATTTATAGCATTGGTTCTCCTTAAATTCCAAACAGGAAAATAGTTGTATTTGGCAAACTTGTCAGGTCCAAAGACTGAATCAAACGATACTTGTACAAACCAAGGTCTTCATTCTGCCTGCTTTTTGCTTGAATTGTTTATCGCTCGCGATCGACTCTTTATATCTTTATATACACCCCGCACTAACCCTAGTAGCAGTACATGCGCAGATGACGAAATCCGTCGATGATGCGCGCTCATATGCATGAAGTGCTATAGCTGGACGATAGGACGGGATCTCAAACATCCATGCACGAATTGTGGTTCCAGAGCGGCAGGCGACTGCATTGCACATATGAAGTCGATCTTTACATTCCGGCGGTATAAGGATATGAGTTCCAACTTTTACACGAATCCATGGTATTTCATAAGCTATAGAGAGGTGTGCATGTTTTTCTGGAGGTACGTGTGCTACGTGTGCTAACAATCATCCCCGGTGCTAACCGTGGTAAGGTCAATACCAAGATAATAGAAATTAAATAAACGAAAAAAACAAACAAAGGAAATACAGTGTTCGGGCGGCAGAACTCTGGAGTAAAATACTAAATACTAAATACTAAATACTAATGCAAACTCAGAACAGAGGCTAAATATTGATGACGAGAAGCTTGTGTGTATTGATGGCAGCCAAATGGCTGAATGCACATCGACAAGCATGCTATATACCTTATCCCGCATTCAGGAACCTTAAATCTACAAGTCAACGCTACGGGAATTTATTTGCGCGAATAGAGGCAATAGGCCGCACCTACGAAAAACATGGGTCTTTAATCTTCCCCACAAATACATGCATGTCGTTTAAAACAATCCATTAAAAGAATAAAACAGTAAACAATCCTAACCGGGCCGTTACCAGACTTGCAAATTAAGTTACCTAATTCTAACCGGATGCATTATGCTAGCATGCAGCGATTATTATGTGTAAATGAGTTCATCAAAACCTTATCATGTCATCATCATGTTGCGTTAGCAAACCTGGAATCTGTTCCCTAAAGGGGAGGAAAAAAATGCATGTGGTATCGAACTATTAATTTGGACTAGATCGAGGAGACGGGTCTGAATAAAAGCAGTGCAATTCTACAATTTTATTAATATAGATGAGCCAAGGATTATTCTATACATGTCTTTACGCTAGCAATGCTCTTACCCCGCTTTTTTTTTAAGACTGTAATCTTACCATCTTACGTATGTACACATACACATGTACAGCCAAAGTAAGATCGCTGCTGCCGCTTAACACTCTTGACCTTTTTTTACCGGGCTGCGATATGCGAATATAGGGTTAGGGCGTGTCTCTCATTCCTCATTTTGTTAGCATGGTTCCTAGTTTTAGTCACCATTAAACCTGAGTGGAGGCCATACCCTTCAAATTGTCCCCCTAGAAAAAAACCTGTTTCCGTAAGGTTTACTGCCCTGTGCACGCTAGCTTGCCCATATGACGCGGGATTCTTACCAGAGCATTGTGGGTGTCCACTTTAGCGTGGGAAAAAAGATCGGGGAAGGGTCTTTTGGTGTCATCTTCGACGGCACCAACATGCTCAACCATCAGCCCGTTGCAATCAAATTCGAGCCGCGCAAGACCGAGGCACCCCAGCTGCGTGATGAATACCGCGCCTACAAGACTTTGCGCGGCTGTTTAGGCATTCCGAACGTCTACTACTTCGGCCAGGAAGGACTCCACTTAATTCTTGTCATCGACCTTCTTGGACCGTCCCTTGAGGATCTGTTCGACTGGTGCGGCCGCAAATTCACACTGAAGACGACTGTGCAGGTTGCGAAGCAGATGATTTCGCGCGTGCAGACCATCCACGAGCGCAGCCTTATCTACCGCGATATCAAGCCTGACAACTTCCTTATTGGACGCCAGGGAACGCCCACCGAGAACCTGGTGTACGTCGTCGATTTTGGAATGGCGAAACAGTACAGAGACCCTATATCGCTGCAGCACATTCCGTACCGGGAACGCAAGAGCCTAAGCGGCACTGCACGCTACATGAGTATCAACACGCATCTCGGGCGTGAACAGAGCCGCCGCGATGATTTGGAGGCTTTAGGCCACGTTTTCATGTACTTTTTACGCGGCGGTCTGCCGTGGCAAGGGTTGAAGGCGCAGAACAACAAGCAGAAGTACGAGAGGATCGGCGAGAAGAAGAGGTCTACTCGTGCGAGCGAGCTCTGTGCAGGGTTCCCGCCCCAGTTTGCCGAGTACATGACATATGTGCGCAACCTGAGGTTCGAGGAGACGCCGAACTACGACTATCTGCGTGATCTGATGACAGACGCGCTCAAGTCTGTCGGTGAGCAAGAGGACGGCGAATACGACTGGATGCTTTTAAACGATCGCAAAGGCTACGACAGTACTAACAAGAAGCCGAACCTGCACGGTTACGGGCACCCGAACCCCCCTAACCAGTCGCGCCAGCATCATAACACGGCGGCGAGACGCTCTAAGCCATCAGCGCCGATCGGCCAGTCTGCGGGAACCGACAAAGCGCAAAAATCAGGCTTGACACAAACCGCAGCTCTTGGCGCGCCATTGTCCGCGCAGAGCTACCAGGACAGTAACCAATACGCCAGCGTCGGCCACCCATCGCAGTCGGGCACGAGCCGCGCGCAGCAGCAGCCGCACGGCCACCAAGGCCAGCAGCAGAAGCCGGGTGTCGAGGCGACATTGGGCACAGACACGTCTATTGCACGTCAAAACAGTGGTACCATCCCCTCGCCTAGTCCTCTAGGCACGTCCAAGGCGACTGCAGGCCAGCAACAACAGCAGCAGCAGCAACAACAGCAGCCGTCGTCGGCGCAGGACAACCAGCAGCGCACCGAACAGCAGAACCGCGAACAGCAGAAGGCCGCAAGCAAGTCCAAAAAGAAGTCTTGCTTCTCCTGCTGCGCGTAGTGTCTTTTTTCCTTTGTACTAATTCAAGTCAATGTAGTCTAAAATTATATACTGCGTCGCTTAATTTCTAAACACATGTATAATTGAACATAACTCACATTCTAATCCATTCTAATCCATTCACCATTCTAATCAACAAACACTCATTCAAACACTCATTCAAACACACTAATTCCCATTCTAATTCGTTCTAAGAATCTGCCATTGTGATGTTGTGCGATTGTGATGTTGTACGATTGTGATGTTGCACCGTTCTAACACTCACCATTGTACCATTGTACCACTGTAATATTGTAATCTAATCCATTCTAAATAGATAGGGTTGATTCGGTTAAATAGGACAGGATAGGACAGGATAGGACAGGATAGGACAGGATAGGACAGGATAGGACAGGATAGTATAGGATAGTATAGGATAGTATAGGATAAATAGTACAGACAGTTGAGGTTAGTCGGTTTGATTCTTAGAACGGGTTGATTACGCATGCCAACTGCTGATTGGTGCGTTATTGTTCCTTTCATGATTGTGGAGTGCATTAAGGATCAAGTCGTTTAGGGCGCGTCGATGGTGATTAGGTGGCGTGCGTAAATACCGATTTCCGATCACAGAATATGTGCGAACTGTTTCTAAGAATAGTTCAGCTAAAATTAGTACGTACGGGGTATATTACATATTAGCAGTAATAAACGAGCAGAGGATTGGAATATTGGCAGTAATAGACGAGCAGCGTATTGAAAATTAGCATTAATAGTTCTATGGAAGCGCCCGTGTTAGACTAGTCACATTACTTGTTAAAACGCATAGAACTTATTCCGAGCTGCACATAATATCGCACGCAGAACCGGCTCTGTATTATGATTAATATTAATAGAATATGATATAGAAATTCGGTGCACGAGCATAACGCGCGCAAGGGGGGGTGTGAGAGCGTATGTGCGTATGCACACACGGTGCACACATTAAATATTACCAGCTGGACGATGAGGCCGGGAAGGTAGGCAGAGACACTAGAAGTGATAACTTTATTACCAACAGTGCTTTTCACTTGGTTTTGCTCTTATCACTTTTCGTTTTCGTTTTCGTTTTCGTTTTCGTTTTCGTTTTCGTTTTCATTTCATTTTAATATTAATTTTTGTTTTCACTCTTGTCTTTTTTTGTCCTTTTTGTCTTTCTTGTCTTTCTTGTCTTTTTTGTCTTTCTTGTCTTTTTTTGTCTTTACCTTTTCTTCCCGTCGTTTTTCAGCCCTCTTCGACGTCGATTTCCGTTTCGATTTTTTCCGGTCTGATGTGGTTGGTTCGAACCCACTTCGTTGTTAGAAGCCGCCGTAACTACTTTGGAAATGACTGTTCCCGAAACCTCCGCCCTGGCTGAACATTTGCGCGAACATGTCCGGGGAGGCCTGGAACCCACCGCCGAATCCACCGCCGAACCCACCGCCGCCGAAATCGCCGTACCCAGCAGGCTCTTCATCGACGCCGGAATCGTAGCGAGCGCGTTTCTGCTCATCGCTGAGGATTTCATAAGCCTCAGTGACTTCCTTGAACTTCTCAGCTGAGGCCTCGTCGCCCTGGTTCTTGTCTGGGTGGTGCACCAAAGCGAGTTTGCGATACGAGCGTTTGATTTCCTGTGAAGAGGCTGTGCGCTGGACCTCTAGAATCTTATAAAGATCCTTTCTAGAGGCAAGGCGCATTTCGCGCTCGACCGTTCTCAATTCGGACATGATCTCTCCGTTATTAGGGTCGATTTCCAAGTACCGTTTATAAACAGCAATACTCTCTTCGTACTTCTCGAGTTTGCGCAGACCACGGGCCTTGATCCTGATCGGTTTCGGGTTATTGAGGTCGATGCCAATAGCCAGATCAGCGTCGGCAACGGCCTCGTCGTAGTTCCCTTGCGCGGTGTGGGCGCTTGCACGGTTCGTATATAAAGACCCGAGGAGGTTGTTGTCGTCTCCAACGAGTTTCAGCGTCAGCTCAATGGCCTCAGTGTATTTATTAACAGCGCTCAGGTACTGGCGAGCTCTGTACGCGTCGTTTCCTTGCGATTTTAAAGTCTCCATGCTCCTTGCGACTTTGAACAGCTCGCGGGCCTCGGAATTATCGGGATCGAGTTGAAGAGCCTGCCGGAAATGAGCAACTGCACGCTCAACATCGCCGC
The DNA here is from genome assembly GCA_030674195.1 of Starmerella stellata. Lineage (NCBI taxonomy): Eukaryota > Fungi > Ascomycota > Dipodascomycetes > Dipodascales > Trichomonascaceae > Starmerella > Starmerella stellata. The sequence goes on along the minus strand of JAJLWC010000093.1, from coordinate 4,144 downwards.
TGTTTTTGAGCATCAATTTCGCACGCAGGAAAAGAGCTTCAGGAGTCTGTTTCTCACGCAACAAACTAACAACGAGGCTCTCGGCCTCAGCGTTCTTGCCTAAACTCGCCAGAATCTGTGCTCGCAGAAGAGCCCATTCAGCAGGAATACGCACTCCCTTGCCCAAATGCTTCTCGGCCGAGTCTAGAGCGTAGCCAGCGGCTTTTCCGTCTAAGGCTTTAGCCTGCCTCAGGTTTCTTTGCATTTCAAGAAACGGGAACAAATCATTAGACGTGGGAACCGGGCTGGCTTTTTCGTATAATGCCAGCGCTGCTGTCGGGTCTCCGAGCAGGCCAGTCAGCTTAGCAAGACGCATAATGTGTTTCTTGTTTTCAGCGTCTTTGTCGTAGGCCTGCTGTGCGTCTTTGAACGCGGCCTCGTTCCGGTTGAGGGCCATTAAAGCGGCTGCGCGGTTTCCGTAGAGCACAGCGTTGAGCTCGTCAACGGAAATAGCTTCAGTGTACTTGTCTACTGCGCCTTGATAATCGCCGAGTTTGTATAGAGCATTGCCTTCATTTTTCAGTACCTCGGCCATGAGTCGTTGGGTGCTTCAAATTAGACGGTTATTCTCACTGCTGGAATTCTTGTGAGGTAAGGTTACTCAAATCAAAAAGGAAACGAGTTTTTCGTCTATTATACAAATATAGGGAAAGGGGAACTACAGAGGAGGCGTTATGAGTCGATAAAGGCCTGCTTTTGTCGAGATACGTTTATGAAATAGATGTATACATCTGCGAAATCATTTTCTAGGGATCTGGTCATGATTTGTTGTGGATTTAAATAGCTACGTGCTTGTTTTTTTACAGCTTTAACGTGGGTTTCATTGAAAAGCAGTGATTTGTATTGAGTGCTTACGTACATACCTAGAGTTAGGTTTGTTTGCAATGTCATAGGTCCGTAAATTAGTAGCGCGTGTGTATAGTGTGTGTGTGTTGTGTGTGCGTGTGTATGGGTATATGTGCCGTGTGTGCGTGTATATGGGTATACAATTATATGTAAGAACTCTAGATAGGTCAACATCAGTGTTCTCGAAGATTTGACGCGTCTTTTTCTCTTGATGAGTTTACAAATTATAGAGTATAAGTCACAAACACCAGCTTGGATTCATCATTTGAGCGTTCGAATGCGCTTGGGAGGAAGAAGCTGTGCGTCGAAAAGCTGTACCAATGATACATAGAGCCGTTGCTAAACATTTGTTTTCGCGACGAAAAAATGTCGGGAGTACTGCAGTTTGTGGCAAAAAACCCCGAACGTGATCAAATGTGCGTATAAACATCAACACCCTCAAACACTGAAATCAGCGTGCAGGAGAGAAACACGAGTATTTCTTGTGATTTTGAGGAACCAGTTGGTAGTGGGGGTGCCATGAGGGTGCCATGAGGGTGCACAGACGCGAAAAACGTTTATACTTACATTAACGGCAAATTCTTTTAATTGGGCATACTGCCTTGTTAGAATTTGCAGGGTTCAAATCGCTGAATTGCGAGCAGCTAGTTATCGATCGCGCATGAGGACGCAGCGAAAAAATCGCACGCAGAGTAAAAACCACCCAAGTTCAACGTTGGAGTACTCGTACAATTAGTTCAGCAGCTAAGGAAAGTTGATACTTTCGAGAAATTTCAAATGTGAAATGGATGACCAGAATGGCCAATATGAGCTGAAAAAACGTTCCAACAATGTTGAGCTGCAGATTGCATTCATTTTTTTCAATGGAGACGAGGGAGGTCTGGTACAGACAGAGCTGCACATGCATCGAAACAAAAACTTTAATATGCCTGTATTCAGACTCGTGCATCCGACTTCTTCCTAGAGCCGTCGGCATGGCGCAGCCCTTGCAGCTTGTATGTGTTATTATGCGCAAGGAATTTTCGAGTACTTAAGGGCCAGCATTCCGACCCTTTTTGTCACCAGCAGACTTCAGTCCAGTCATAAGCATGTTATCGTGCTTTTTCACCGGACTAATCCTCTTAACAGGGATTGCTGATGCCAATGAAGTCATCGCCGATAGCTCGCAAGCCCAGGCAGGTTCAAATGCAGGGACAACTGGCCCTGCAACCCAGTCTGCGCCAGAGAGCTCACGCAAGTTAATCACCAGCCCTACAGACAGTTGGTCCACCATCGCTCTCTCTTCTTCTATTGTCGAGAGTTCTGGTATCTCGAGTCCTTTTCCAGGAGCCTCTGAGATCAGCTCACTGCATTCAAGTCCGGATGCAGGTCTCTCAACGAGTCGCACTGACACTGCTAGTAGTGTCGTTACCGATTCGAACACCCCCTCGGGGGTATCCCAGTCCATTCTCTCTTCCCTCTCCTCTCCTATTTCCTTGACTGGCTCTTCCCTAACGCAGGACCAATCAACCATTTCAGGCACTGCTAGTGGCTCGATCAGTTCAGGCACCACGAGCGGGACAGTCACTTCAAGCAACGTTAGCGAATCGATTACGTCAAGCCTTCCGAGTGGGTCTCTCTCATCGAGCCTTCCAAGTGGGTCTCTCTCGTCAAGCCTTGTTAGCGAATCTCTCTCATCGAGCCTTCCAAGTGGTTCTCTCTCGTCAAGCCTTGTTAGCGAATCTCTCTCATCGAGCCTTCCGAGTGGGTCTCTCTCATCGAGCCTTCCAAGTGGGTCTCTCTCATCGAGCCTTCCAAGTGGGTCTCTCTCGTCAAGCAATGTTAGCGAATCTATCACGTCGAGCCTTCCAAGCGGGTCTCTCACGTCGAGCCTTCCAAGTGACTCGCTCACGTCAAGCAATGTTAGTGAATCGATCACGTCGAGCCTTCCAAGTGACTCGCTCTCATCGAGCCTTCCGAGTGGGTCTCTCTCGTCAAGCCTTCCGAGTGGGTCTCTCACGTCGAGCCTTCTGAGTGGATCGCTTACTTCGGGCAGCACGAATAGCTCATGCGTCGAAAGCTCTTTGAGCGGGTCGAGCATGAGTGCCTCCAGCGAGTCACACTCATATTCTCAGACTTCGGCTACCAGCTTGCCCAGTGGATTTGAGAATAGCGCAACGCACACTTCTAATGATACTGTCCTGAAATCCAGTTCCGGATCTACACTGTCTGATGCATCAAATCACTCTACCGCGCCGACTGGCACAGCTACTCCTCCCATGACTACTACCACGTTATTGACATCTGTTAGTGGAAGCACTTGGTTCACGACTATGACGCTGCCCTGTTCTTCAGATACCCTTCCAAGCTCCGTGGAATCAGTCAAGTGTACCAACACCACTGCCACACCGACTCACTCAGCATCTGAGTCCATGATCACTACTTCGATCTGGACATCTGCTAGTGGGAAAACCTTCATTAAGACAGTCACACTGCCTTGTTCAGGGGAATCCCATCCGGGTTCCACAGGTGGAAAAAACACTACTACATTGCTATCTTCCAGCCTATACAGTTCAGCATCAAAGTTGAATAGCTCGACCGAGGTGCCAACTACGGCTTCTAGTCACATGAATACCACTGCCTCCTCTAGTAGAACAAATAGCACGGTCACCCCAGCGTCCAGCGTATCAATCACGAAATCTGGTGCTAACACGACGACTGAAATCACGAGCTCGCATTCTGGTTCAAATACCACCACGTCCAGCTCGGCAAACAGCACGGGTATTCCGTATTCTAGTGCAACGAGTACCAGCTCTCACGTGAACACCACCACATCTCCCAGCGCCTCTAACAGCACGATTTCACCGTTGTCTAGCTTGTCTAGCACCAATTCTGGTATCAACACTACTGCTTCGACAAGCTCTTGTTCTGGACACGTGAACAAGACCTCCTCCACTGCAATCAACAGCACATTGTCTAGCACCAAGTCTGGCGTGAACACTACGACATTACCTACGAGCTCTTGTTCTGGACACGTAAACAAGACATCTTCCACTGCAATCAACAGCACATTGTCTAGTATGTCTAAATTGTCTAGCACCAAGTCTGGCGTGAACACTACGACATTACCTACGAGCTCTTGTTCTGGACACGTAAACAAGACATCTTCCACTGCAATTAACAGCACATTGTCTAGTATGTCTAAATTGTCTAGCACCAAGTCTGGCGTGAACACTACGACATTACCTACGAGCTCTGGTTCTGGGTACGCGAACAAGAC
>JAJLWC010000092.1:0-23050 GCA_030674195.1 Starmerella stellata | reverse complement strand
GGGTAAGATCATTCAAGCTATACTTAGACTGAAACGGGATGTAAGTCCAAATGTATATTATTCCAATTTATTATTTAGGTTGTTTCACCATCCTATTTATACTTGAGTATCCAGTGGATGCGTATACCGGATAGAGAATGTAGTCCAGCCACTTGTCCTATCACGTGCTATTGCGGTGACGTACGTGGCTCTCAACACTACCAATATATTATGTCACAATTTAACGAAGTCAATGGAATCTACGAGCCTTTCTAAATTGACCAATCAAAGGTCTTAAATATTTACGAATTCACTTCCAAATATTAATAAGCGGTTCAAGACATATTATTGGTCAATTTCCTAGATTTGTTAGCTCTATAAAACCTGTTTAAGTAGCCACAAGAGAAAACTGAATCGTGGAATATACTACGATTGACTGTTTGTATCAAAAGAGCTCAAAATTAGCAACTTGGAGATCTGAGCAAAAAAAAGTTAATGAGCTCCAACAACGTCGTTTGAGCCCAGTTCTGTCAGTGTATTACGTCACGATTCTACAGAATTTCCCTGGACAGCTTACAAGTATACTATAGGTGGTACTAGTACAAGTATACAGTGAGTGTTTAAGGAGGAGGTGTCAGCTCTAAGTGAATGGTTACATAAGCGGTTCAAAAATTTCATTTACATAAGTGATCTTTTTTTTTATTGTTTACTAAAAAACACCCTTTAGACTTGGCACCAGCTGCTAATTCGTCAGGTTTTTTCAACACTTCTTTTCTTCCTTTAGATTTGAAATTAGAGAAGGTTAGAATGACGTCTTTAGCTTCGCAGTTAGCTGGAATTAAAGCTAACAACAATGCGACAATTCTCGACAAGTCGCATAGACGCAAACTCCATGGCGTTTCGCTAGTCTACGATCCGAAAGAGGCCAGCGCGCAGGATTTCGAGACTGTGTACTACGAATCGGTAGAAGCGTTCCGCGAGCTTGCGTCAATTGACGCGCGGTTTCTCCAGTTCGAGAAGTCGCTGTTCAGCGAGACGAGTATCAGGTTCGACAGGTTAGTGCAGTCCCGCGACCAGGACAAGGCATTGAACGATGCAATTGAGCAGTTTCTGATGCTTTTGGCGCAGTACCTTCATTTGAATATCGCGTTCCGGGCGCTGGAATGGCTGGTTAGAAGGTTCCAGATCCAGGTGCATAATGTCGAGAGTTTGCTTCTTTGCATGCTGCCGTACCACACTAGCGAGCAGTTTGTTAGGATTCTGGACATTATTTATCACCAGAACTTCCCCACTATGTTCAAGTTTCTTCTGCCGAGCAAGCAGACTAACAAGGGCCCTAGTGTTTCTGCAATGGTTAGAGTTGTTTTCAAGGACGTGCAGTTGTTTGAGACCATTAATTTGTTCGAATTGAAGGTGATTAAACACGGCTACGCTTTCGAGCGCCAGCTCATGTTCTGGGCGCGTTTGAACTGCTTGATTATTGCTGTTCATAAGGAACAAGGCACTCAAGTCGAGTGTGTAGACAGAATGCTTCCGATAATCAGTGAAGGTTTGGCTTTGAACAGCGCTCAGCTCGCTTCCTATATTATTTTCTCGGTCCTTGTGTCGCAAATGACGCTGAGCTTACCAGTTCTGGATGCTGCACAAACAACCATTGTCAAGCATTGGACTCCTGAGTCGAAATTCCAAGGCTTGCGTTTGTTGTGTCAAATGCATGCAAACTCTACTGAATTGACTTTGTCGACGGATTTGCTGGCTGAGATTATCAAGAGTTTTGATGGCCTGAGCAAACTAGTGGATTCAGTTGTAAAAATCAGTTCTGAGAACACTGTTGACGTTACTAAATTCGTTTCTAAAATGGTTCTGGCTGCATTTGAATTAAACGAGCTTGTTCCTTTGCTCCCGCTTTTCAAGTTCGAAGTCAGCGACGAAGTAGTCGAGACCTTGATCTCGCTTATTTTGACGAAATCGCCGTTCACTAAGCAGGAAACTGACGCGTTAGTATCCATGGTTGAAACCGTTCAATCCAGGATCTCTGTGGCTCGAATTGACCGTATTGAACTCAGTTTACAAACGCATATCGACAGATTAGACTCTAAAGAGACCGAGTCCACTGAGACCGGTTCAGACAATGACAACGAAAACGACAATATGGAAGCAAATGTAAAGGCCAGCGAGAAATTAGACGCGGCTTCTGTTTGGGAACGGTCGAAGAAACTGCCGCTGGCGAAACACTCGTTTTTAGAAGTGCTTATTCCGTTCGACGACCCTCGAGCTTTGGTTTGGGTAGACGCGTCAGCTTTGAATTTCAGTTTAGACGAATTGCGTCAAGTTTCGCGCGTCGACCCTGAGCACGAGCTCTCGTTTGCGCTGGCTATGGCTATTGGTCCCTGGCCGGTTATCAGCCGGTGCACTGCTATCAAGTTCAGTAAAGCTATTATCGCGTTTCTGATCGACTCTAAAAAAGGCGGAAACCCGAGCGCGGTTGATTTCCAAGCGGTTCTCGGCCCCTTGCTGTTCCTGTTGAGCGATCCTCAACGCCGTGTCAGAACCGCTGCTGTTCAGTTGCTGGATACTCTTTCTATGAACTCCGCCGGCACTAAAACGAAATTCAGCAGCGATCTCCGGTTGAGCTGGTTAGGAAAAGCTGATTTCACTGCGGTTATTGCGAAATTGCGCGAATCTTCTGCTGAGTATTTGCTCGACAACGAGTACATTGTTTCTGCAGTCAGAAACGCCGGCAAATCGGCGTTGTGCGATTTCCTTGCTAGTTATTGCAACACCTGTCTCCCGCCGGTGTTATGGATCTGTTTACGCTGCCTTGCATCGTTCAAGGGCGTCGCTAGTAAACTAGTTCCCCTCATTTCGAGCTGGAATTTCGATAAAACCAGAACGTTATGGACTGAACGGTGTGCAGCGGCTAAATTCCCTATTACTGCGCTCGAAAAGGCGCTTGTGGGTGCAATTAACAGCAACGACGAGACTGGAGTCACGTTTATTCTTGACATGCTGAAAACGCGCACCTCGCCGTTGACCGAGTTTATTGCAGCGCATTTAATTAAGATCTGGAGCTCGGTTTTCCATGAAGACACTAGAATCAAGGTCGCTAAAGCGCTGATTGAAATGGCGATTATGGAGGATGTCAGTTTCGACAGCACCGAAGTCTTGAACTCGTTAGAACCGTTCGACACCGACGTGTTCCAGAACTTGTTAACTCATCATACTTCGTCAACGCCTCTGTTCAGTGAAGCCACTAAACGCCGGAGAAGAAGAAGCTCGAGTTCGGTGCAGCTGCGCAATAACAGCGCTGCTGTAGGATTGATGGCCGAGAAGCATCTCAGAAAAACGACAATTGTGTTGGAACTGCTGGAAAGAAGGGCTAAAGGCTTAACTAACCCCGCCAGCCTCGTCTTCTCTTTGTTTGATACTTTAGAGGAGCTTATGGCTCTAGGCACCGACTCGCACCTTCCTGTGCTTTATACTGAAGAACTGCTTGCGAATTGCTTGATTCTGTTAGTTGAAAGGCTTAAAACCGAGAACAACGCTGCCGAGCTAGGCACATTGAAGGTCAATGTCGTCGTTTCGTGTATTCGCACTTCTACAAGCCCTCAAGTTCAGAACCGGTTCTTGCTGCTTATTGCCGCTTTAGCCGGTCTTTGCCCTGATGCCGTGTTGCATGGTGTGATGCCTATTTTCACGTTCATGGGCGCCAAAACTGTTAGATTGGACAACGACTACAGCGCACATGTTATTGAGCATACGATTGAGCAGGTTGTTCCTGCGCTCATTGCTGCTGGCGACAAGCACGAGGAAATCGAGACAGCGCTGCTTAGTTTCGTGGCCGCGTTCCCGCATATTCCCCGTCACCGCCGCACTAGACTGTTCGGAAAGTTAGTAGACGTGCTTGGCCCTGAACAGAGTCTTTATAAGCTGCTGCTTCTACTAGGCCAGCGGTACGCTGACTCGGTGATCTCCAGAAGGCAGAGCGATGCTAAGAGCGTTGTCCAGTTCACGATCCCGTTTATTCGTATGTTCGATGCAAAGCTGCAATTACATGCTTTGATCGAGTCCGGTTTGTTTATTGCAAACTGCATGCACTCCGACGCTGGCGACGATGCTAGTGACGAAATGGACACTACTGTGAACGACGACGACGAGAGTAAATTGAGATTCGGGTTGCTGAAAGTCCAGTCTTCGTTGCGCAAGTCTAAAAAGGCGTGCTGCTACTATTTCGAGTTCTTCGCAAAGACAGTTGCCGATCCGCATGTTGTTAGTGGTACTCACCCTCTTCGTGTCCACCTCAATAACATGGACTTCGACTGGACGCAGCTGAGCGAACTGATCAACTCGTTGCTTGCAATTAGAGCTAACGAGCCAGCGGTCCAGCTTCTGCTTGAACGTATTCTTGAAGCCCTTCCTATTAGGATCTTTGTCAAATCCGTCAAACCGATGCTCGAAGCGAAGGACGTCAATGTCGAGGAGTACGAACGCACGTTGTCACTTGTTGGCAGGAAATTCATGTTCGAGCAATGTGATGACGCTACGGCGCTGCAGTGTGCTGCTGAAATCACTGACTTGCTCTGTTCGAGAATGGTCGACGTGCCTACAAGCGTTTCAATCGATGTTTGCGAGCAGCTCGTCTCGCATTTCGGCGTGAACTTGAAATCGTCGGCTTTGAAACTGCTTAACACGCTTTGCGGCGAGGCCGGTTTGCTTAACAAGGACAGCGATTTGGTGCTGACGACGATTCTGGCGATTAACACTGTTTGCCAGAAACTCGGAGCTGCAACGTTCGCTTACTTCCCTAAAATCTTCCCGGTTCTTTGCGAAAAGGTGCGCAATTCCCAGGTTTCCTCCTCTTCTTCCTCTACCTCTTCTAGCGACAAAATGGCTGTTGATGGCGAGGATAACGATACTGAGAACAGCGACGACGACGAAGACGACGGGTCTTTGGACTTGGCTGCGTTCGCGTTGTTTGCTGGTTTGATCAGACAAATGCCTAAATTCGTGGCTCCTGAGATCCCTGTCATTCTCGACTTGCTGTTCTCCTCGCATATCAACATCAACTCACGCCAGCAATTACTCGACGTGATTGAAGAGAAGATCGTTCCAGAGACAACACTTTCAGCGGCACTGGTGTCATGGCCTTCAGTCATGCGCGGCGGTTTGAACTCGGTCGATCTGTTCTTCCCGTTCTTGGATAGGATCGTTGATAAGTGCAGCCGTGAAGACCTCAACTCCGAGGCTGGTCATTTCACTAGACTTCTGATCTCGTGTTTGAGTACTCGCGAACAGTCTATTGACAAGAACTACGTCAACCAGATCGAGGCCAAGTCTATTGGCTCGGTCATTAATGCTGTTCTTAGACTGAACGACCAGACTTTCAGACCCATGTTCGTGAGAATTGTGGAATGGGGATTCGCCGAGCCCGTGGAAGCAAGGCATATCAGTGTCCTGAAGTTCGTCGTGCGTGTTCTGTCGCAACTGAAGTCTGTTATCACGAACTACATGGGCCATATCCTCGACCAGGTTTGCTCTGTTGTTAGCGGCGCTGACTCTGATCCTGTTGCGCGTAAACTTGCTTTAGAAGCTCTGATCACGTCGTTCGTGTACGACAAATCGGACTTCTGGCAATCGCCTAATCGCTTCGACCAGGTCCTGCAAGCTCTGCTGTACAACTTCACCGTCACGCCTATTTCTCACGGCATTCTTGTTGTCAAGGCTATTACCTCGTTGGCCAAGATCAGTTCTGCTCAGAACAGGAAGACTATTAACGAGAAACTGGCTACGTTCATCACCGCTGCTACCCCTCAACAGAAAGTTTGGGGTATCAGGGTCTTCAGCAGCCTTTATAAAAACCTCGGCGAGGACTGGGTTTCTAATCTGCCACAATTGGTTCCTATTATTGCTGAACTGCTTGACGACGACGACGAGAGCGTCGAATTGGAGACCAGGAAATCGCTGGTTCCTGTTATTGAAAGCGTCTTGGGCGAGAGTCTTGACAGGTACCTTGCTTAAACGCTATGAATGCTGTAACCATATAAACATGCTATGAAAATGCTACACAAATGCTATAAACGTACTATAACAACACCACTCTAATTGTTTCAATGACATCAATGAATCAATAAAATCGATGCCTCAATAAAATGCACGGTTTACGTACGCAGTATGCAGTATTATGCAAGGACATGCAGGTCGGACGCAGGTCGGGCAATGTTTTTCGGATCCCTATTCCCTAATTCCTGTTTCATATTTCATGGCGATTAGCTAATGTAAACAATGGAGACTAAGAAATACACCACTAAATATCATTGAATTAATTGCACGACAGCAAAAAGCATTAGTTCTGTTTAATTTTATAATATTCCAAACCGTTTGCAACAGAAGAAATGAAGTGAATGTCGCTTGTATATTGATTAATGCAAGTTGAGTTGCAAGACGGAATGGAAGTTAAATTACCTAAGCAGTTGTTTATCGTAGACGATGGTGAAAAATGGAGAAACAGCAGCCTGAAGTACATTCGAAACCGCAGCATATACGTAGAATAATAAGCGAGACGGAATTGTTGCTGGCGTTCACGTTTTTCGGAATTGCCGGCAGCATTGGCCGGTCTGGGCTGATCACATTAACCAGTTTCGAGAACCTCGGCAGTGTATGGCCTAACTTCACCGGCTGCGTCGTTATGGGAATGGCGCCGCTTGTATTAAACAGCGTTCTTGCACCAGTTGTCACTACTGGGTTCTGTGGAGCCATGACATCCTTTTCGCAGCTCATGACAACAGTGTTTCTAGCGGCTACTCATCCTCAACCGAACTGGCCTAATCACGGGTACGGCGTGCCTATGTTCATGGCGCGGTTGATTCTGGAACTGAGCTGCTGCTTTGCAGGGTACCTTCTGGGTACCCACCTTGGAACGTTCTACAACTACCTCGGGTTCAGGAAATGCAGTGTTCAAATGGAACTGCTGATCAAACGCGTTTGCGAACTGCTGGGCATTGCCGCCTGGGTCGTGTGTTTAGTGACGGCAATTGTATATGGCGGGAGTCGCCGTGTGTGGTCACTAAACGGGGTTTTCGCGCCGTTCGGAGTATTTGGTCGGTACTACCTCTCGAAACTGAATAAACCCAACAAATGGTTCAAAGGAGGCACCTTTGCCGCTAATATTTTCGGCACGTTCTTGTCGTGTATTTTCCAGACATGCGCAATGCTCTCATCGACCTCAGAACTGCAGGGCGTCGTGTTAGTATCCCTTCAACAAGGCCTTGTTGGCTGTTTTACGACAATTAGCACATTCATCAAGGAACTGAACACAACCAGCACGGGCAAGGCGTACTTGTACGCTATAATAACGCTGTTCTGCGGCTACTCCCTGTGTTTCATAATCATTGGGTCGTACATGTGGACAAGATGATCTATATTCCCTTCTAATCCCATACAATTCCATGTGGTCCCCATATAATCAATCCTTAATTTTGGGCGTATATACATCCTGCTATGCTGTCTTCGTTGCGGCAATTGTCTTATTATATTACATTCGTTGATGATCGAGATCTGGACTAGGAATTCCGTATAACGTAGCGTGCAGAGTCCAGGGTATACCTTATGACCTCCAAAAACCTGTCTAAACTGTCGCCGTCGGTGTTCTGTTTGAAACTGGTCAACGACGAAGCCAGAAGTTCGGTATTAGCTTCTACCTCGACTTCTCTAGTGACGCTGCCCTGGTCTTGAGCCCCAATCGAGCTCTGCGCTTGTCCTGCGCCGTGCACAGAAGTGAGATCGGCCCTGCACCCTGGCGCGACCCATGAGAGGCGGTTTTTATTGCGTTGGAAAGTAGGCGTCATGTTCTTCACTAATGGTTTTATCTCTCCTTCGTCTACTGGGTGTTCAATAGAAAGCGTCATCTTCAAATCGAATTTCGAGTTCGGCATTGCGACATACAGATCGCCAAGCCTTTGCTTAAACAGACTATCAAGGAACCGCCCGTTCTCGTCAGTGGTTACGCGGATGCTTTTAGGGCCTAACCCGAACCGGTTCAGAACCAGTTTATACGTGTCGTCTCTTAACAGTTTGTTCTCTTTAGCGATCTGGTTGCTCTCGTTCGTCACATTAGCCGCAGCAACCTGGTCCAGCAGCTCGACTAACCTATTAAACTGCGAACTGTCGACCCCGCTTCTGAAGAAGAGCCGGCTGCGGGCCCAGTAAGCCGTGTCCACTACCGACTCGTTCAACGAGGGGAACCGGTGCCGCATCCGCGTGTTCTCGTCTGCGATCTGGCCTAGCCGGAACTCGACTTCGATGTGTTTATACAGCTCAATGTCCTCGATTTTAGTGAGCTGCTCGAAAATCCATGCAGCAAGCACTTTACACACATCATCGGTCGGAATAAGCGCCGCCATCGACGGAGCCAAGCCTGTCAAACTCAAGTTGCCGCCAGGACCCACTTCTGACGCTTTAGACGGCGGCAAAGCCTGGCTCGAAGGAAGGACGACGATCTTGCTCGATTCAGTAGAAACGGGCTCGCCAGCGCTGGCGTTTGGTAAATTAGCAGAGTTCTGGTTTTTGAACTCGGCGCGCGTTTCTCGGAGCTGCTGGAACCGCTCGTCGCGTACTTTGTTTGCCGCGCCGCCGTAGATTCCTGCCCATACTGGCACAACTACCTGGGGTCTTTTTTTCTCGAGCTTTCGTGTTTCCTGTGATCCATGCATCTTTTCCCGGTGGTCGACAGACCCTCTATGCAGAGCGTCGCCGCCGTCGTTCATCATAGCCGCGAGATCCATGCTGCGCGTTCTAACCCTAAACACTCGTTTAACGCTGCTGCCACACTATATAATATTCCCCAACTCTAAACCCGCAATCCCGGACTTGGAGTGCAACTCCTTCTTAAAAGCCTGCTATTTTAGTATACTGTTCGAACTACAAATTAATCCGATTCAAAATGCTGGCGAATTTGGCGGAATTGACGGTGTTAGCTTAGCTTATAATGTATTGTGAAAAACAGCCGTGTGCGTATTTTCGTTTCTGCCTAATCCACGCAATAATCAGCACTGCTTAAATTATCAGACTTTATTAGCGGCATGCATCTAATATGCATCTGACATGCACCAAACATGTACCTAGTATGCGCCCAGTATGCACTAGACATGTGCTTACCATACGCCCAGTATGCACTAAATGTGCACTAAATGTGCATTTAAACCTCTGCGTTTAAACCTCTACATTCAACCTCTGCATTCAAACCTGCTTACACCTCCACGTATGGGGTCGCGGGTGAACCGCGTCAGTCACTAGTAATCCTCAAACCTGAGCTCATAGCCTGGTCCTTACTAGTTACAAATAAGATTAGTTTTAGAACGATCTACGCTTCTGCGGGAACGCTATATTGGCCATTGAGCACTAACACCACACTAACACCACAATTACATAACAGTGTCATCAATAGCACTGTTAACACTACAATTATTAGTTCGATTGTTATATCGCAATTAGTTAAGGTTACACTAGATAGATATCAGCGATTCGGCGAATTTGCGCGGATCAGAAGCGCGCATTAACGACTCACCAACAAGGATTCCTCTGACGCCCTGCTCAGCGTACTTTTTCACCGGCTCGGGGCCGTCAATACCGCTTAAAGCTATAAGCAGAATATCCTTGCCCTCGACATACTGCACCAGCGAGCTCGTGGTCTCGACGTCTACTTTAAACGAGTGCAAGTTCCGGTTATTCACGCCGATCACTTTAGCATTGATCTTAATAGCCGACTGCATCTCGTCGCTGTTGCTGACCTCGACCAACGGCTCCATTCCGAGCTTAACTGAGTACGCGTATAACTTGCTGAGCTCGGCAAAAGTAAGCATCTTCACAATAAGCAGAACCGTGTCGGCGCCAGCAAGCCGCGCCTCGGCGATCTGGTACTCGCAGAACACAAACTCCTTCCGTAAAACCGCTGGCCGGTTCTCGACTCTGTTAAGGGCTCTACGCACCTGGATTAAATCGTCAAGCGACCCTTTGAACCAGTGCGGTTCAGTGAGCACGGAAATCCCGCTTGCACCAGCTGCCGCGTACTCCAAACCCTGAGAGGGCGCGTGAATAGACAAATCAATGCTTCCTTTAGACGGCGACGCACGCTTGATCTCGGCAATCAGCGCCATTTTCGAGTTCTTGACATTCTGCGATAACCGCTGTTTGAAATCAATCAACTCGGGCGCCAGACCAAGTTCCAGACTCTTCTCCAAGTCTTTTAAACTCTGGCCAGGAATTTCCTGCTGTTTATAAACGTCTTTCTGGCGCTTCTCAAGAATCGTTGTAAGAATCGACTGCTGCTGGCCGCTTTTGACCGACTCGCCAAGCGTCGGTTGCACAAAGTCCGTCCATTTCCCGCCTTTATACGAGAGGAAGTTCCTGATCATTTTATTGCCTTCTTCAGTCAGAATACTCTCGGGGTGGAACTGCACGCCCTCGACAATGAACTCTTTGTGTCTGATGCCTTGAATGACATTACTCGACTCAGTGCGTGCTGTCACTTCTAAACACTCAGGCAGAGAGTCGAACCGCGCAGCAAGAGAGTGGTAGCGTGTAGCCGAGATGTTCTGGCTGACGCCTTTAAACACGCCGGTATCGTTATGCGTGATTTCAGACGTTTTTCCGTGCACGATCTCGCCGGCGTACTCGACGCTGCCGCCGAACAACGAAACGATGCATTGCAGACCCATACAGACGCCGAAAACAGGGACTTTGCCCATGAAATGCTTGATCACGTCTCTGCTGATTCCGGAATCGTGCTCGGGGTTGCCGGGGCCAGGACTGATCATCACAAGGTCGGGGTGCAGTTCCTCGATTTCGGGAATGGTTATCTGGTCGTTTCTGTGCACAGAGACTTCAGCGCCTTCGCGGCGCAGAACCTCGTATAAATTCCACGTGAAACTGTCGTAGTTGTCGATTAAAACCACATGTACTGGTGCCATTGGTAAACGGTGAGCTCAACTTGAACGCTGGGTTATTAATAAGAGTCATCGTCACACCCACTACCCACACTACTCAACCCACTAAACCCACACAGTACTCACCCAGCACCACTAAACCCATACGCACACGCACACGCACCCATACGCACCTACCCAATACTCATCATATGCACCTAATAAAGGGTAAAGACGCGTAGATCGAAGTTGAGTTTTTCAAATCATAAACGTAATTCAACAGAGATTAACATACTCAATAACATACAAATTCAACATACTCAAAATTAACAAAAATTAACATACTCAAAATTAAAATTGACTATGGCCCAGCGTCGGGTGTTGACAACAAGCCTTAATTGAATACTCATTACATGTACCCACACACCACACCCAGCCGTACGCGCCCCTACACGTGAGTTCAGTCACAGTGTGCGCGCTTACCCATCGCTACGCTTTACTTGTAATGCAAATTCATAAGTGGGCGTGGGCGTGGGTAGGCGTGGGCGTCCCCCACACACCCTATACCCACAAATGGTGCCCTTAATTGGGGACGAACATGACTAAGTTCACGTGGTATATTTCCAAAGCTCTGACGCTGGTATGCAGCGCGTTAAACAGAATCTGGGTACTTTATTATCTAATTTTTTACTAATTTTAAGTGCAAATTTGGTGTATAACCGCACCAAGTAACCATTATACCCTTAACCTGAAATATTATTACTAGACTACTTTTGCCTACTTTTTTTTCCCCTTTCTTTTTCTACACCTCTGAGGTTCTAGTTACTTTTCAAAATGGTCTCTTCGCTCACGATCGACCATATCCGCACCCTTATGGGTCGCAAGAACTCGATCCGTAATATCTCTGTCGTTGCTCACGTCGATCACGGTAAGTCCACTCTTACTGACTCGCTCGTCCAGCGCGCCGGTATCATCTCCGCTGCCAAAGCTGGTGACGCGCGTTTCATGGACACGCGTAAAGACGAGCAGGAGCGTGGTATCACTATCAAGTCTACCGCCATCTCTCTGCACGCCCAGATGTCTGAGGATGACATTAAAGACATCAAACAGCCCGTTGACGGTGACGAGTTCCTTATCAACTTGATTGACTCTCCTGGTCACGTCGACTTCTCGTCTGAGGTCACTGCCGCCCTTCGTGTCACCGACGGTGCTCTTGTCGTCGTCGACACCATCGACGGTGTCTGTGTCCAGACCGAGACTGTCCTTCGTCAGGCTCTTACCGAGCGTATCAAGCCCGTTGTTGTCATCAACAAGGTCGACCGTGCCATCCTCGAGTTGCAGATCGACAAGGAGGAGGTTTACCAGACCTTCGCCCGTCACGTTGAGAGTGTCAACGTCGTCATCTCTACCTACAGTGACGAGATGATCGGCGACGTCCAGGTCTTCCCTAACAAGGGTACCGTTGCCTTCGCCTCTGCCATCCAGGGCTGGGCCTTCACCGTCCGCCAGTTCGCCACCCGTTACTCCAAGAAGTTCGGTGTCGACCGTGAGAAGATGATGGACCGTTTGTGGGGTGACCACTTCTTCAACCCCAAGACGAAGAAGTGGACCAAGGCCTCTACTGACGCCGATGGCAAGCCTCTTGAGCGTGCCTTCAACATGTTCATCCTCGACCCTATTTTCCGTATCTACTCGAGTGTGACCAACGGCCGTCTTGAGGAGCTCCACGCTCTTCTGCCCAAGCTCGACGTCGAGCTCAAGGGTGACGAGAAGGACCTTGTTGACAAGCAGCTTCTGAAGACCGTCATGCGCAAGTTCTTGCCTGCCGCTGACGCTCTTCTCGAGATGGTTATTCTCCACCTCCCCTCTCCCGCCACTGCCCAGTTCTACCGTGCCGAGACCCTTTACGAGGGTCCTGCCGACGACGAGGCTTTCACCGCCATCAAGAACTGCGACTCCAACGCCGGTCTTATGCTTTACATCTCCAAGATGGTCCCCACCAGTGATAAGGGTCGTTTCTACGCTTTCGGCCGTGTCTTCAGTGGTACCGTCAAGAGCGGTCAGAAGGTCCGTATCCAGGGTCCTAACTACGTTCCCGGTAAGAAGGACGATCTTTTCATTAAGAACATCCAGCGTACTGTGCTCATGATGGGTCGTTCCACCGAGGCCATTGACGACTGTCCTGCCGGTAACATCATCGGTTTGGTCGGTGTCGATCAGTTCCTTGTTAAGAGCGGTACTCTTACCACCATCGAGTCTGCCCACAACATGAAGGTCATGAAGTTCTCCGTCTCTCCTGTCGTTCAGGTTGCCGTTGACGTCAAGAACGCCGCTGACCTTCCCAAGCTTGTCGAGGGTCTTAAGCGTCTCTCCAAGTCCGATCCCCTTGTCCAGACCACCATGTCCCCCTCTGGTGAGCATATTGTCGCCTGCACTGGTGAGCTGCATTTGGAGATCTGCTTGAAGGATCTCGGTGAGGACCACGCCGGTATTCCCATCAAGGTCTCT
Source organism: Starmerella stellata (assembly GCA_030674195.1). NCBI lineage: Eukaryota > Fungi > Ascomycota > Dipodascomycetes > Dipodascales > Trichomonascaceae > Starmerella > Starmerella stellata. The sequence goes on along the minus strand of JAJLWC010000092.1, from coordinate 9,644 downwards.
CCCCCTGTCGTCTCTTACCGTGAGACCTGTACCGCCACCTCTTCCCAGGTCGCCCTTGCCAAGTCTCCTAACAAGCACAACCGTATCTACCTTACTGCTGAGCCTATGGACGAGGAGCTTGCCCTCGCCATCGAGGACGGCAAGATCAACGCCGGTGACGATTTCAAGGCCCGTGCCAGAATTCTCGCTGACGAGTACGGATGGGACGTCACTGACGCCCGTAAGATCTGGTGTTTCGGTCCTGACGGCACTGGTCCTAACATTGTTGTTGACCAGTCTAAGGCTGTTCAGTACCTCCACGAGATCAAGGATCACATCGTCTCCTCTTTCCAGGAGGCCACTGCCAACGGCCCTATGCTCGGTGAGCAGATCCGTGGTGTCCGTTTCAACCTCCAGGATGTTACTCTTCACCCTGATGCCATTCACCGTGGTATCGGTCAGATCGGTCCTACCATGCGCCGTGTCACCTTCGCTGCTCTTCTTCTTGCCGAGCCTGCGTTGATGGAGCCCGTTTTCAGCGTCGAGATTGCTTGTCACGAGAGCGGTATTGGTGGTATCTACTCCGTCCTTAACCGCAAGCGTGGTCAGGTCATCTCTGAGGTCCAGCGTCCTGGTACTCCCCAGTTCTTCATCAAGGCCTACTTGCCCGTCAACGAGTCGTTCGGTTTCACCACCGACCTTCGTCAGGCCACCGGTGGCCAGGCCTTCCCCCAGATGGTCTTCGACCACTGGCAGACCATGCCTGGTGACCCGTTGGACGCCTCTTCTAAGCCCGGTCAGATCGTCACTGAGGGACGTAAGCGTCGTGGTATGAAGGAGCAGGCCCCTACTTGGGAGGAGTTCTACGACCGTCTTTAGAGAGGGTATGCTTTGTTTAGACACATGTAGTGACTTTCATACTTCAGTACAAAAATTTATAGGTATTCTTATTGCAATCTAGCGTATTTCTTCTTTAGTATAGTTTGAACGCGTTTACTGCATGTGACTGTGCGTACACATGCAGGGCGAACCCTACATACGCGAACATTAAAGCAGAACTGCCAATTGCAGTTTTGGGTCCGTTTATGGATGGCCGTTTATGGCCGTTTATGGATTGCCGTTTACGGATTGTCGTTCATGGCCTTGCATGGCTTGGTTCGTTTACATAAATATACCCCGTATCTCTAAAATAGCTCTCAATAATGAAAAGTGTTGTTGCGTTTCTGTGCTTTCTCACCGAGATAATTGTCGTGTTCGGCGCCGAGCAATCCGAAGAGCCGCTTTTTGCTGGAACAACTGTGCACGAAGAGTATACTTTCAATGCCACTGACGACAGGTTCGTTGACGAGACGTACAGTGTAATTGCCAAACCCAATACTGCTGAGCTCTCAAACAGTGACAAGTTAATTTACTTGTCTGCAGAGTACGCATGCTCCACCACCGGGCTGCTGTGTAGAGTCGCGGAAAGGTACTGTACAAAAACAACGTACCATGGAACCCCCATTTTTTTCGTAGAAATTACTGAAGAGCCTGAAACTGAGGAAACCAGTGTACTTCCAGACAATGAAAGTTTGCAGGGTGTGGAAACTCCTTTTACTGGCTACACTAATCTGTTTTCTAATCTGTTTTCCAATTTGTTGAATGAGTGGGACAACATTCCTTTTGTTCCTGTTGTTTGCATGGTTTTCTTGAACATTGCTTTCTTCAGTTGGGTACTACACATTGTCAAAAAGAGAGTTCATAAGGCCCGCATTGATGCTATTGTAAACGACGTTTTCACGAACAATGCCAACTTCAGAACTAGACGAGCACAACAGCATGGTTATAGGGAACTTTCAGCCAGCTCCTTAGACCGAGAAATGCTGAACTTGATGGTACGCAATCTCGAAAGAGAGGACTCTTCTACTGACACTGGCACGCCTATGGGTTCATTAAAAGTGGCTAAACGTGCGCGGAAACTGCCCTCCAAAAAGAGTCCTGAATTCACGTTCAATATTTTCCGCATTCCTCCTGACCCCTCTAGAAACATCAACACCCCCGAGTCCGAGATGGCTCTGAAGTCGCTAATTGTACACAAAGGATCTTCTCCGGACGAAGAAACAAGGTTCGACATCTACTTGTTGACAATAAAGACGTATAACCAGTACTGCGAGGAACTAAGGCTAGACACGATCGAGGATGTAGAACACAAAGTGTCAGAAATGAAACTAAAATGGAACACGAACTGGATCCGCGGGCTGACTATCAGTACAAGGTACTTGAAACTAGCTTCTAAGTACGACGCTGACACGATTTCGACGATTATGAACTATGTGCACCAGATTCTGGTTCTGTTAGTAGAATCCAGCAGTGCAGTTGACTTCGAGTTTGCTTTCGGGCATAATAATCCAAGAAAACTGCTGAAATATGTCGAAAAAGGCACGAGCAAGGATTTGGACGTTTGCATGAAACTCTGTTGGTCTACATTTATGCATTGCATTGATTTCGGGGCCAGAAGCGAGATCTATATTAACGAACAGGAGCAATCAGCTATGCATTAGCCATGTATGCTATGCATTAGCCATGTAGTCCATGCATTAGCCATGTAATCCATGTAATAGACACACCGTAAATAGTAATCCCATACAACCTGTTGATCATCCATGTAAGCCATATAATCACATATCCTACCTCTGTTATACTATATATTTTGCATGTCTTGATTGCCTTTCATTCATCTGATTTCTATATTATGTATATTCGATCATTTCGTACATTCAGCAGTATCTATATGCGACAATGTGAGTTTACGCTGTGCGTATGTGGTGCCATGTAAAGGTACCATGTAAAGGTACCATGTAATCACAAGCACGAAAGCGCATCGCCGCCAACCCAACTTACTAACATGGCATTATCGACGAGAAAAGCGAGCAGGAAGCGCGAGTTCGCGTTCGACGACTTCCTGAAAAGAGAATACCGGTGGCAAATAGACGCGAACGCTCCTCTTTGTCCGAACTACGGCGTCACAGCCTGTCCCCGCGGCCGGTTCTGTAGAGACAGGCATGAACCCAGTCCGTACGTATATAAGATTGTTTGCCGGCATTGGCTGCGAGGGCTGTGTAAACTAGGCGACCACTGCGAGTATTTGCATGAACTGAACATGACGCGGCTCACCGAGTGCGCTACTTTCGCCAAAACAGGGTCGTGTCCCGCCGTGCCGGAATGCCCGTTCAAACACACTGCAGTTGAAACCAAGGAACGCGTTTGTTTGGCTTACGAAAAAGGGTTCTGCAAACTCGGACCGAACTGCCCGAACCCGCATATCAGGGGCAAGATGTGTCTCCGGTACCTGACCGGGTTCTGTCCTTTCGGGCCCGAATGCGAAGACGCGCACCCGAAGTTCATGCAAATAGACGATTCGATGCGTATTTCGCGCGATCAGACTTTAGAAGACAGGCCGGCGTTCATGTCTCATTGATTCTAGAATAGTTGTTTCGGTCATTTGCCTCTTTCGGTAGTCTGTCTCAGTCGTCTGTCTCGGTCCTCTGTCTCTTGCGGACATCTTCAGTCTTGTTGATTTTCACTCTCGTTGATTTTCAGTCTCGTTGATTCAATCAGCCTGCTTGGACTCGGTTGCCGCTTTAAAAGGCGTTGGGTCTGTCTTTGTTGCCTTTCAGATTGACACTCTTTAGGTTAGTTCACCTTATTTAGAAGTCCATTGGGTTTCCAATTGGCATTCGCATAGTTGCATATTTTATTTCTTTTTGTGGCATTCTGTTCACATGTTTGTTGTATGCAGTAATCTGAGTATATGTATGCAAGTAGCTTGTGACATGTAATTAACATGCATACGGGATCCCTACAATGCACTGTACCCTTTGCATGTGAACTGTGTACGTATCCTTTACGTATGAACTGTGTATGTACTTTTTATGTACCTTTTATGTACTTTTTATGTACCTTTTATGTACTTTTTATGTATATTTTTATGTATATTGTATTTACTTTGTATGTATGTTGTATATTGTAATTGAATATTGTAATTGAATATTGTAAGATGTTGATGATTTTATGTCTAGCGAATAAACCTAGCTAACCGCCTGACCTCGTCGCTGGTCAGTTTCGACGACTCGGCGTTCTCGCCGTCGATAATGACGTTGACCATTTGCAGAAGCCTGACAAAGTACCGTTTCAACGAGTAGCTCGTCTCTGTGCAAACGGCTTCTAAATGGCTTAAATCCTTCTCGAGCATAATCGCCTGCTTGGCATTGACTTTGCCCTCTAAAGACCACACGAACTTCTCCATTGTGTCGGCGATCATTTTACATGTAAGCGAAACCATCTCCACAAGAACGGTGGGATGCAGAAGCTGTAGAAACGGTTTCAAGAACCGTTTGAACTGCAACTCGAACGCCACGCCGTTGCGGGAGTAGTCGGAATCACCGGTATACGTGCTTTGTTTAAACACCCTGGACATAATGCCTCTGACCTGGGTGTTGACGCGAATGCTCACTAAAGTAACACACCCGTCCTGGATCAAGTCGGTTGTCTTCTTTCTAAGTGACTGTTTGAACGCGTTTAACTGGGTTTGAAGCCCGGTGCTCTGATGCTTCTCGGCAAGAATGTTGTCTACTGCCTTTGAGACATACACTGCGGTTATTTCGACATCGTTCAAGTAAACAGCAAACGGGATAACCGGATTAGCAGCATCTGAACTGTTAGCAGAGTCTGCGGCTGCAGTCTGGCGCAGCTTTCTTTGTAAAGTCCCGACCAGGTCTGATTCCAGAACCCGTTTCAATCCCGCAAACGACGCGTTGATCGTTTTAGTGTCTTCACAATCAACAGTTTGTCCTAACACATTGCTGAAAACGTAAAGAACATCGTCGACAAGCGAGCTCACAAGCGGCGACTCTACTGAGAAGACCTGGTGCGCATCAAGGGCTTCAGCAGTAGGCAGTTCGTCAGCCACAACCGCGCGTTCCATACTGCGCCTGAACACAAACAGGGAGAGTGTAGTGAATGCTGGAGAAAGAAGAGCGTCGATTTTCGCCTGTGTCGCGTTCGTGTAGAATGTATGCGGTTTTCCCTGCTTTTCCTGTTTTCCTTCATTTTTAGGTTCCTCTTGGATTTCCGAATTTTTATGGCTAGATTTACTATTTCCATCATCTTTTCCATCATTTCGTGCACTAGTTTCATGCCCCTCAGCACTCTCGTCTTCTTTTGAGGGGACGTGCCACCGGCCAAGGAAATGGGTATACAAACTCCACCTGTTCATCATCGTTGAGATCTCCGACAACCGATTAGAAGTCTCTGCTAAATCCAAGTCCGATCTCTGGTCGTCGCTAGCGGCATTACTCGCAGGAATAAACGTCTGCACGAGCTGAGGGTAGCTGTAGTCTTTACAACTGCGCGTCAATTGCTCGATCCGCCGCTCGTCGTAGAACGTGTCAATAATCAGCCCGGCCTGTTTATCGACTTCGTGCTGGATAATAGGAATAACCGTTTCTGGCATCGCAGTTTCGCCGAAATGCCGGGAAACGATGCTGGCGTGCTGGTTAATGATGCTGGCAATGTTCTCCATCAGTTTGCTGAATGCAATAGCATAGAAGTTCGGGACCTGCTGCTGGTCGCTGTGCAGTAAATTGCGGCTCATTCCCGCAATGATTCCGCAGATGAAATCAGCATACCGTTCTAACCCTAAATCGCGTTTGTTCACTTGAGGGAACAGTTTGAAGTAGTGTGTGAGCAAAGTCATGTCTTTGTTTCTAGCAGCTTTATCAAACTCGCGCGAAAAAATCCTGCCGAGCTCGTCGCTGAACTGCTGAACCGTTTTCAGCGGCGGCGCCGGCTGGTGGATCGTAGGAACGGCTTTACATGCGAATTCGCTCGTGTAAACGCTTTCAGGAATCGTCAAAGACGTCTGCATGATTTGAGCAGCTCGAACCCACTCTTTCATCTCCATAGCGCTCTCAATTCCTTGAATGCACTGCCGTAATTCAGTGACTTTCTCAACAAGCTCGCGCGCCTCTTTGGCCCGAGTGTATAGGTACAAACTCTTCTCGATTTTGATCCGGCTCTCCTGTGTGATGCTGCTCGACTCGCTAACGATATTGCTCAGCTGCCGGCTGCTTTCAGAAGCGGAATGCAGCTTAGATATAAGCGCGTTAATGTCCCCGCAACTGCGCGAGGGCGTGTACGCTGCAGACAGAGTGTCAAGACGCGTCTCGCTGGCTTTTTTAAGAAACTGCAGATCGTCGAAAAAACGGCCTAACTCGGTTTTCGAGCTCACCGCATTGAGATCTGGCTTCGAAGCCATTGTGAGATTAGTAATCGTGCGATTTCAGGTTAATTGTGGACTGCATGTTGAAAGAACTGCAATTCGGATTCGCTTCTTAGAATTTTGATGATTTCGTAAATCACGTTTGTACCATTCATTAACATTCATATACATGTTTTAACATTCATCAACATTCATTAACAATCATCAACATTCGTTAACACGTATTAATATTGACGTGTAACCATTGTCATGTGTAACTGTTTAGCGCTGTGTAACACCGTATACCTGCTATGTTCTTACTACTAGTACATCCAGTCTATGCCTGTAATTTACTGGCATTACATGCATTATATGCATTATTCGTATAATGAGTTATGTCTTTATGCTCTGTAATTACGCGCCGTTTGTGGTCGTCATGTGGTCGACAGACGACCTGCTGACATCTATACTAGCTCGTTGTACCACACAATTCCATTGATGAATGTTAGAATGAAGTGTGCCGTCTGCCTACCTAATGTACTGTTGTATATTGTATACTCTTATTGGTTTTGATATTTCTATGATAAATCTATATATTCAATTCTGTCTAAGTATGCCTATCTTTACCTGTTAAACCTTTACCGATCAGGTCAAAGAGTGGTAGCTCTCGCCACCGTGTTGACCTTGCATTGTTTGTGTTTATGATTGTGTTTATGTTTATGATATTTATGGTATTTACGATACGTACATTGTCTAAGTACATGGAAAATCTGCACTAAATTAAGTGTTTTGTGTCGATGCGTTTCTCCACTAGTATCTTCGAATCTCACCCATGCCAGAATGGGTTTTAGTTCTGGGCGTACAGTGTACGTCACAATCTGCTTACGTGGAGGAATGTACCTGCATTCTCTGCAGCATAGGAAACCGAGTATCTACGTTCTGAACTGCTGATTGCTGTGTACAGTACCTTATTGAGTATACAAATTCTATGGCATACATATCAGATACATAAAAACAATGCGATGATGGATGGGCGCTGAATTCAACATTATCTGGGATCTAGTTTTTTTTGTTTTACCCGTGCACATATCGGATCCGCTAAGCATGGGGAGAAAAAAAAATGAGAGCAGCGATTACGTTTGCTATTACCCAATGCGGTCGGACAGCTCTCAAAACACCCACTATTCTATACTGAGGACTGCGTAAATTGTATATTTTAATGTCGTCCAGAACACTTAACAGAAACGGCATGTATTATTACTATTAAAAAATTACATACAGTCTTCTTTTATATCTTTCCGCTGATATTGTGCCTGTAATGGCCTCAACGATCAGTACATGATTACCTAGCGTAAGCGCACATAAGCACACATATGCAGCAATACACATTCAATAACCGGGCTGTCAGGCACAAGGCAGAAATCGATCACTTCCCGGTCGTTCAGCGATGTAGGCCTAGAAGCTAATTGATCGCTTTGAAAAACTATGTTAAGCGATTTAAACAGCACTAATCAGTCCAGTAATCCCTTTACTTCAAATTTTTTGCTCTTAAAACGAAAACTATCTGGGTAAGGCCGCGACAATATAGGGTAAATGTAATGACGCAATAAGGTACAACATTTTGAATTAGCATAGCTGAACCAGGAGCGATAAGAAACAGCCAACAAGTATAATGTCCACACCAACTGGATCTAGGTGTTTCGATCCTGTTAACAAAATACAACCAACCTGGCCGTCTAACATATCTACATGCTGAACTGTTTCTATTCTCAGGTGTGGTGTATATTACGAAACACAGTTATCCGTGTTTTGAAACCTTGCATATGCATGTAATGACATAATAGCGGATTGCTTAGCAGCTTACTCTGGTAATCTAATTTTGGCGCATTCTACTCCATAAGGTACCAATTATAATCGACATCTAAACGTTTTGCCTCCGTTAGTCTCTTTTCTAAATATCGCCTATGAGAATACCGACGCCCGTCAGAGCTACTTCCCAGCTGCTAGTAACATTGTTTGCTGCAGGCACTGCACTTTTCTATTTCTTTATTGTTCTTGCTGGCATCAAGAGAGATGGCAACATTCTCAATGACTGGTACTTTTTGAGAGCCGATACTTCCGGTCTTCCTGGTGCCCCATACCCCATTTCCCAGTGGTCGCTGTACGGTGTATGTGGGTACGAGCTCGGAGACTCGATCTCGAAGCCTGGTGCGTTCATCGGCTGCACCTCCACCAAAGCTGCCTACCCCTTTGACCCCAAGAGAAACTTCAACGATGGAAACGCTGACGATACCTGGTCTCAATTCCATACTAACCGCTACTACTTCGAGACCCGCTTCCAGTTCGCATTCTATTTAATCACGCTTTTCCTCGTTGTGGTCACTTTCTTCCTTTCGTTCTTTTCTTTCATTTGTGGACCTGTTGCTATCACTTGCGGAATTCTGTCTATCTGTTCGTTCGTCTTCGGCGTGATTGCTGCTTCGTTGACCACAGCTGCATACGTCGGAGCGCGCAATGTCTTCCACAACCATGACTACGCTGCCAAACTCGGGCCTACTCTTTACGGTTTCGCATGGGCCAGTGTTGTTATGTCGATGCTGAACAGCGTTCTCTTCTGGTTCACTTACAGCAGAGACCCCTACTCTTCCTACATCAAGGATTTGTCTTTCAGCAAGGGTGGGTACAAATTCGGCATTTCTGAAAGACGGACCACTGAAGCTGCACCTGACTACAGGCCCGAGAGCTATAGATCTGACGTCAAGGAGAACCCGGACATGCATGACGCTAGTTCTTACACCCGGGTGTGATTCTTCATCGTCACCTCCCTCCACCTACATTTCACTTTCCTCCACGCTTCTCTTTTCTATTAAAACCCCCTTATTTTTCCCCCCACCTGTTTTCCTAATGAATCTCCACCAACTGGATTTCTGTGATTTCATAGCCAGCTAATTCAAATACACCTGGCCCAACTGGTGGATCTAAGATGCGCACACACATTATGCATTGGCTTATTGTTCTGGCAGTATATTTGGCGTTGTTTGGGATGATGGGTAGCGGTTGCCACAACCACGCCCTGCATGCCTAATCACCTGCGCAGGACAAACGGTCCTCACACCCGCAACCGACCAGTACAAGGTATCGGCTGTGCGAAAATAATGCATGGTGCATGACGCATTATGCGCATAGAGGCATGTGATGGGTTGACATGCAGAAGACATCAATGGGAAAGGTGTGAAACAAACAGAAAGAGAACGACGTCTAATTAATATAACAAAAATCCTAGATATACATACACATATATGATCTCCAGCCCTTGACCCCGATCAGCTCTAATTGTATATTTTTTGCTTTTTCAATCCCGCAGGCTATGATATGCTCATAATTGCCGCTTCTTGTTTACGAGGGTATGAGCGAGTTCTATTGGTAC
>JAJLWC010000091.1:0-23115 GCA_030674195.1 Starmerella stellata | reverse complement strand
AGGTCTCCAAAGGTCTCCAAAGGTCTCCAAAGGTCTCCAAAGGTCTCCAAAGGTCTCCAAAGGTCTCCAAAGGTCTCCAAAGGTCTCCAAAGGTCTCCAAAGGTCTCCAAAGGTCTCCAAAGGTCTCCAAAGGTCTCCAAAGGTCTCCAAAGGTCTCCAAAGGTCTCCAAAGGTCTCCAAAGGTCTCCAAAGGTCTCCACACCTCCACACCTCCACACCTCCACAAAGACTCCCGCTATATTGTTATACACGCTCTAACGATTGATTGACGCAATTCGTATCACACATGCCGCATACTGCCCTACCCCAACAATTCAACTAACTAAATGAACATTCACTATTCGATGCTTTATGCCAAACAAAACTGAAATTGAACAATGCCCAGTATTGGCGATGGGTGCGACTGCTGTATATATCTCATCGAGATAAATAAGCGTATCAAGTATATTATATAAACATTAAAGCACGTTTTCGGCAGGTACGTCTATGCCATTACGAATAATACACGATGAAAGTCAGGTAGGGAAAGGAATGTAAATATCAAGTATAACTGAATTGATGATAATTTCAATGTGTGTTATTAGAATTAGTGTCTAGCCGGGAATAATGCGTACAGAATGTGTCATGTTTGTTGTTGATATAACCGTTGCAGATTGTATAAATGGAGCTTTAAGCAATCAATTATTCGCCTGTTTAGTATAAGGTAACGAATACGGATCCCTTGAGTGCCTCTGGAGCTGTTGTATTCGTTGTTTATATGCGGAAATGCCTTAGGGTTATATTTATTGAACAACACGTCAATTGTGCGCTGTTTGAGCCGATATTCATAGATATTCCAATATATTAATTAAAATCTTCTTATAAAAGGTCGATGCATCAGTATAAGTACATGCTCTAGAGTTTGTTTGGGTATTGTAGTGGTTTATAAAGAATTGTTGATAAGCGCTTTAGCGAGTCCACATTTCGATACCCTAATCTCTGTGTGGTCCTACATTTCGCATTACTGCAACTGGCAATGCAGTGCAAGACATCAGTCAATGTTCTCCTAACAATTAGAAAGTGTTTCTTGATTCCTATAGATTAGAGCGATGTGGCATTGTGTACCTTGATTAGCATCCCTAGTTGTGTAGAGTGTAATGTTGTTGTGAACACTCGAGTCAGCTCTATAAACATATTTCCACTGTGTAGGATAGCCAATTTTTAATTACTAGAAACGTGTAATGGTTTGAAACCTTTAATACGAACGACGAGGCTCTGCTTTACAAGAAAAGTAGTATCTAGAACCTTGCATTGAATAAACAATGGTTTTTATCGCTACTTCGCTTGTCTGTAAGGATACACTAGAGCTTTACACCAGGACAGAGATGATTGTCAAGTACTTCATCGCCATATGCTGGATTTAATAGGTTTATACACTTTGAAGAATCAAAAGGTAGAAGATGGTCTTTTGTGGTATCTGCGGCTAGTGCTTCACATGCCTGATCTATTCGGCTCACATAGGAAGAAATATTTGCATCAACTACCATACGAAGCGTCCATTGCCGTACAGTGCTCATAAACGACTTCTCACGCACTCTTTATAAATGCCTATTTTCTTCGTTCTACAGCAGTAGATCCTGCTGCCTGCATTCTTTTTAATGAATTTTCGCTATAAATATATTAGGTACTTGGAAAGTGGAACTATCAGGCAACAGAAGATTCACATCACTGTTATTGTGACAATATCTCGCTTATGCGCGATTAATCATATTAGTCACATTTCACCGTTCGAATGATTCAATTGTGCATATCTCTCCTTGATCACCATTAATCGTCTTTTTTGCGCGTGTAACTAAGTACTTAAGAGAATCTTATTCATAATATGTTAACGCGTATACGAGTTTGACAACAGAATACCATATCCACGAACTTGTTGGAAGTCGGGCATTCCTTGCAAGCGCCGGAACGCTTGTGAAAGTATTATTCTGTTTATTGTTCGCTTGTTTGTATGTTAGGAGTGTCCTACACTGCATCCTAGTGAGCTAAACGGGAACATTCACGCGATGAACTCAGTGATTTATTGCTGGAGACCGCCTAATGTCGAAATGCGTACTTTCCGCGTGTTTCCTAATTTTTTCCACAACTGTGCGTAATATTGTGCGCAGTAACCTCAACACTGATTGCAACTTACCAGCAGATGGCATTAAAAGTTCTACCAACGAGGTTTCAGGGAAAGTTGCAGTCGAAATCGAATTTGACACTTGAAGAAGTATATCTGTGTGAAAAAACGAATGACGGAACTATGTGTGTAGATATTGAAATGTACATGTCTACTTGAGCGTGAGATGAGGAAGCCGGAAGTTACTATGTCGCAAAGCGTTTGAATGTGTGAGTCGAGTGGAGGAACAAGAAGAGCTTTGTGTGGACAAAGGCAGGGATGCACTTACTGAGGACAAATATTGAATAGGAAGACTGAAACTGAGGTCGTAGTGGAGATTGTACGTGAGTGTATTGCGACTACCATAGGAAAGAGAGAATACATCTGTACTGTATGGGAGCTGAAAGCATGCAACTTTAGGAATGGTGCAACTTGTGAATAAAGTAACAGTTTTGTGATTAATGTAAGAAGTATAGATATACATTGTAAGGCGCTGCAATGGTTGGAGACGCGTAAATTGTTTAGGGACCGATAGGGTGAGAAGGCTGCGATCGACAGAGTCCTGGATTTGAATTGAACAATGATGATGTGGAAACTTAGCTCGTAAAAACTGTGAACAACAGAGTGGTATTGAGGAATAAATGTGACAAAATAATGTTACGGACTTCATCAGAGTGTTATTGCGTTTAAATGATGGAATCAAGAACATGCCAAGCTTTGGAAATGCGTAAATCAGGAGTCAGATTTCAATGAGAGTGACTGCAGATCAAAATAAACGACCGAAACAGCCGAACCTCTGTATTACATGCACTGAAACCACCAAACTTCATGTCAATAACCACGAGTGTCAATCATGAGTTTTGCGACATTTAACGTACGACAGAGAAAACTCGAGAATCAATGGTGCAATTCCGGATGTTCATGATTTCAAGGTGTATTAATGGGATTAAAATAACAAGAGAAGTCGTAGAAATCTAGGTTTTGTAGTGCTACGGCGTTAAAACAGATTCAAAACAGCGCAAAACATTCATGCATAAATTATATAAATACTCGGAGTGTAAATGGATACATCTTAGTATAGAAAACTCTGTTGGAGAATTCACTGCTTTTCGACGCATCTAACTGTATGTTGCATCCCAAGTTTAAAGACCCCAGCCCAACTGTGCACTCCACACATTTGACTGCTCTGACGTCATACGCGTCATAATCCAGTAAAGCAAGCTTGTATTTAAAAATTTAGGATCCAGAGCAACACATTCCATTTACAGTCATTTGTATCACCCTCATCGCACGCGGAAGCGCGCATTACCCAGTGGTGTAGGGTCATATATCGAATTTTGAGGTCATAGTTGAGGTGATGATGACATATCACGCAATCACCAATGCTTCTAGTGTGCGATGAGACAACCCGTACAGGCAGAAACCAACACCGTGGACCATGATCAACAGCAATAATTCACATAATTAGAAAGTTTATCATTAAATAAAAGCAAATATGACTATAATATGTTCATTTGAAGCACACCTAATTATTTATACTTGAAACAAGCGTGTCTTGCTTTACACTCTTGAACGGTTTAGCCCACAAAGAGAACCAAATAGCTTCCCCTCTAAAGCAACAGTCGATGCGTCTGCATCATCTTATCGTGAATGTGGTACCCTAAAACCAGATTAAAAGCATTTCTTCACGAAGGGCAATAGAGGAAGAATAACATGTTCTAGGCAACTATTGGGGTCGTGCAAATAAGTAGTTTAATTAATTAGATGGTCAGTCCACGACCTTTTAGGACATAGTTTCTACATCAATAATATTAAAATAATATCTTAAACCCAGCTCTGTGCAATTACCAGATTTCTAACGGCTCTCGCGAAAAAAGAAAACACGGGGTCTTGTACCACCAAATTTCCAATTGCGCGATATCATTCTCTTCCCTCTCGAAAGACTATATACAGAGATACTTTTACCTGCTTTCTTCTCATCGCACTATCGAACTCGGGTTGTCTAATACCAAGAAACTTTTCTGAGATTCCTAGTCCGAGAGAAAATACATCGTAACCAAAGTGCACCCAAGTTTTGCTAAACAGAAATACTAGTGCCAGACTCGAAAATGGCAAACAATTTTTTTAAGCGTTTCCGTAGAAACTCGGACGAGACCACCTCTTCAACCACTAGCTCGCAATTGGACGGCGCTTCTGTGACCAGAAACGTTAAAGAGAACCACCCTGGCTCAGTTGAGGCTGGAACTTCTTTTCCTGGCGATGCCTCGGCAAACTCGCTCAGCGAGCTTGGTGATGTTGAAGAACGAGCGCAGAGAGCTGCCGCGAGGGCAGATGAGGTCCGCGGCACCCACTGGTACGATGGCTTCGTAAAGCTGTTCGTCTGGTATCCAAAGGGAATGCCCAAGCACGAGAAACTCATGCTTTTCAAGATCGACGTTATTTTGCTTCTTTACGTCTGCGCATCTTATTTCACGAAAGCTCTTGATAAGAGCAACATCACCAAAGCATATAACGCCAACATGGACAAAGACATCGGATTCGGCGGTAATGACCTCTCGTACGCCAAATCCTTGTACTCTGCGGGGTACATCATCTCTATGCTTTTTGGAACGATGTTGGTTACACGGCCTAAAGCACGTTTCATGCTTCCTCTTCTGGAAACCATTTGGGGTGTCCTCACTTTCTGCCAAGCAGCTTGTTCCACGCCCAGCCAGATATTCGCTCTCCGTTTCTTAATTGGACTAGCCGAGGGGCCTATTTTCCCTTCTGTCGTCTACACTATTGGCTCATGGTACAAACGCGATGAGGTTTACCGCCGGATTATGGCGTTCTCAGTCTCATCTAGTCTTGGAGGTATGTTCTCAGGATTCTTGCAGGCTGCTGCATACACGAACCTCAGCGGCAAGAGCGGTCTCAGTGGTTGGAAATGGGGATTTATTATTGACGGTATTTTTACCGTTCCCATTGCACTTATTGGATTTGTTTGCTACCCAGGCTCTCTTGACCAGGCCAGAAATGTTTGGTGGCTGAAGAAAGACGAGCTTGCATTAGCACGTACTCGCATGATTGAGTCCGGCGTGAAACCTGCAGCGAAATTGAAGCTGAGTATTGTCAAGAACGTCTTCACAAAATGGCATGTGCACTACTTCACTGCTATGTGGGTACTGCTCAACGTCGTTGCACTGCCCGATGGTGTCGCTTTCGATCTTTTCCTGAAATCGCGGCCTGATCTATATACCGTAGAAGACCGTGAGAACTATCCCTCAATTCAAAGCGCTGTCAGTGTGGTTGCCCAGTTTATTTGTGCTGGTTTGTCGGATACG
This sequence comes from Starmerella stellata, assembly GCA_030674195.1. Lineage (NCBI taxonomy): Eukaryota > Fungi > Ascomycota > Dipodascomycetes > Dipodascales > Trichomonascaceae > Starmerella > Starmerella stellata. The sequence goes on along the minus strand of JAJLWC010000091.1, from coordinate 17,655 downwards.
TTTTCGCCATACTATTTCCTCACGCTGGCTCAGATCTTGTTTATCATCAGTTACAGTGCCCTCATTTACTGGGACATTTCTGTTGGATTTAAATGGTTCTGCTATATGATGGTTGGCTTTGATAGTGTTATCCAAGCCATTATATCTGGACAGATCAATCGATCACTCAGACGTAATGCTGAGGAGCGCGCATTTGTTATCGCATTTAGTGATGCAGTTTCTCAAGCAATGAGTATTTGGACCAATATCGTATTCTTCCCTACTAAGAGCGCGCCCCAATTCCGTAACGGCTTTATTGCATCTCTTACGGGGTCGCTACTCATGCTTTTTTTGCCCATTGCCAATTACTACGGTGACAGATACGACAAGAAGAAGTATGCTCTGGAAGACCTCAAGAACATGGAAGAGATTGGCGCAATTGGTGAAGATCATAGTGTCGAGGGGTCAAATGATGAGGATATCGAGAAGGAACCCTATAAGATTCAACAAGGATGTGTTACTGACTCTGATTCGACCTCAAGCGTTGATTTAACCTTGGCTGCGCAACACCCTCAAGAAAGAGTTAACCTCACCTAGAGGCGTGGTGAGTTTGGTTCAACCCTTTCACATAATCATCTGTTTAATATAATAATATGTATATATATTCAAAGGGTTACTTAATGCACATTTATATGATCCTGAAATTAAACGTATTCTATCGTATTCTACGGCACTCTTGCGACCAAACACTTCGATTGGACATGATGTGGATCAGTCGGCAGCTGATTCGTATTTGAACCCACCAAGTCAGAACTCATGATCCAATTTAATCATATGAGTTTTCATGGCAGAGGTGTGATGTTGTTTGCTCACAAACGTTTATCACGCGCTTACAAGCTCCGCAGTGTCTCGCGAGTTAAGCTGGCTAACCCAAGACTATATAATGATGCTGTGGAATTCTAGGGTCTATTCTTTACTGCAGATCTCTATTTTGCACTGATGCGGCTTTATTCTCGTGGGACAAGCTGTGTGTCTGATGAGTAATTCACGAACTGTTCCACCTAGCTCCACCCCAGTTTCACGTTTGGTTCTTATTATCTGCCCATTTTACAATAGCCATTTTTTTTGATCATTAAATCGATTTGACTGGAGCAACAGAGGGGTACTGCACCTTCAAGACTATCCCCAACGTCTGTGATCGTCTTAATCCGCACTCTGAATAGCATATTTTCCACAAGCCGAAAAACAGACATTTAGTATCAATGACAGATCTAGAGGCTAGCCACTTTGAAGTCCCTCCATATCCGAAATACTTCCAGGCGATTAATCTAATGGGCCGGGTTGCCCATAAGAACATTTCTGCAAACCTTTTTCTAATGTTGACGTCTACTCTTTGAGTTTTCCACTAACAGGATTGTTATAGCAAATGATTTGTGGGGATACGGCATAGAGGGTTGGAACTTGAATTGATTGAAAGTACCACTCCCAGATACATACCACAAATGTGGTTATGAACCATATGAAGACTGTGAAGCGGCATATTTTTTGGTTTATTTAATAAACCTTACAGGTGTCATATTCCGAGAATCTTCCTAAAAAATCTGCATATACGTGACCAGTGTTGTTCGTAACAGCTTACATGTTCTAGCGACTTAACAGCAGACGTACTGGTTGCTGGAATGGTTGTATGTATTAAATATTAAAAAAAACTTGGACTTGTCATGCTGCTGTCTAGGATCAGACCTTAGTAAATTTAAACATATCTACATTGCATACTGTGCTCTCCGACAAATACAGATAATGGAATCTTAAAGTATTTACTTACTGTACAGTGATTAAATTAATGCGGCAATACCTAGTGCAATAGCAACGAACAAGTGGACCTTATCCGTTTGGGGAGCCATATTGACCACAGGGGGGATGACAGCCGAGATGGTCGGCTCACTGATTACAGAAGCGAGAAGAGAGTCTTCGGGGACGGTGGTTACAGTGTACTCAGGTGATTCAGTTGTTGAGAAGGAGTTATCAGATGAAGCATCAATGGACTCAAGACACAACGTGATAGTGAGAGTAGTAGCCTCAGTAACAGTGTAAACAGAGTTGCCTTGGGTAAAAGTGGTGGGCTCTGGGCAGTAAGTTGTGAAAACTGTCTCCTCCAGTGTAGTTGTAAAATCCTCTTCCACAGGCTCGTCAGAATATGATGGGATTGTCAGCGCTGTAGGCTGTGCAACAACCGATGCAGAGCCGCTCCAGACGGAACTGTTGGTTTCGGGGTAGTGAGAAGTCAGATCTGTAGAATCTAGAGGTTCCGACAAGACTGTGGGCTCGCATCCATTTGGACAGGACGTGAGAGTCAAAGTCGTGGGACGAATGATGTCGTAAGTAAATCCGCCCCAGGTGAGAGTTGTGGGCTCATCACAATACGTAACGTAGGTATCAGTTTCAGCCGTTACCGTCTGGTCAGGAGATGAAGTCCATGAACTATTATAAAGGTTGGAAACAGAACTGGGAGCAGCTGAAACGAGGACCGACTTAACTGTAGAGATGTTGTCTTGAGTAATAGACGATATCATGGAGTAAGTGGAAACAATCGTAGATAGATGTACAATAGTTTCTTCTGCTGATGATTGGGGAGACTGAATAGTTGATTCAGATTTGAATTCCTTTGAAGAGCTGGAAGTCAGAGTGGCAACGCTACTTGTACTATCGGAGTACTCATCGGTAGTTGAAAGAGTGGTACTAGCACGATCTACAGTACTGGTACTTTCGGAAGACTCACTTCTAGTTGTGGGGGTGGTGCTAGTGAGATCTGCAGAGCTGGTACTACTAGTATAGTAGCTTGTAGTTGATAGAGTGGAAGACGAGGTACTCGCCGAATCACTTGACACTGTATTAGTGGAATACAAACCGTCTGTAGTAACAGATGAGCTGGCTAGACTGCTCTGAGCAGCAGGGCAAGCTACACAGTCACCGTAAAAAATAACGCCCTCCGAAATGTCAGAACTACAGGACATCGCTAGCCACTGATCACAGCAGACGGGGCTGTGGACATCGCTGAAACCACCACATTTATCCAACAAATCACACACATTTTCCGGTGCAAAAGAACAATAAGCCTTGAGTTCAGGATCGCAACAACCAGATCCACCATTACCACTTGCACAAATAGAGCAAATGTCAGCTTTCTTATGAGAGACAGGGTCGCATTTTAAATCCCCGTTGAAAGCAACACCACAGGAGTTAAAGATCCAGGGGTCACAACATCCGGGGCTATTGTATCCAGTACCTGAATATCCATTAGGCTTGCATTCATTAAGCTGATCACAGGGGTTCAACTGGAAAGCACAAGACCACTGAATATTGGAGTCATCACATGCTGACCCTCCGGTCCCAGCGTCACATGCATCACATATGTTATGAATGTCGTCAGGATTATCGACAGAGGCCTCAGTAAATACCAAAGAAGAGACAGAATAAAGAATTGAACTGAGCATCGTAGTTTTTAGACAGTAGGCCGTGAAAATTTACACTATTTATGACTTCATTATAGTACTGAACGCGACTTGGGGTTTAGGGCACTGTTATATGCACCTAACCTGCCTGTTGCGTCACCTAACCCGCATGTCGCGTTCAATACCAACGAGATAATTGGATGATGAACAGCAAAAGTGAATGCGTAAAGCATGTCAGACTCGGAGTTTAGATGATGATTCTGGTATATGATCAATGCAAGCTGATGAGATTACCGGCGAAAAGATTCTCATAAAAACTGAGTAGTGATTTGTGGAAGTTTTCTTGCAATCTGAAAAATATTGCATCGGGTGCTCTGTTAGGGGTAGGGCTCGTTGTTTAAGGTACTCAGGTGAATACATCGATCAGTCATTTGAGATGAAAATTATCTTGCACGTTGTTGGAGCTACAATAGAATTGTACGTAAGAATCGAAAGTTTTGATATTCAAGAGTATTGCGTCACTTAGCTCGTAAACTGGTCAAGACTGTGCAATCATTTAAGTATATGAGAGATATGGGTGATACCTAGCCGTACTATGTAATTTTCCCCAACTTCACCCCTAGTAATACGACATTCGACATTCGACATTCGGAACTTCAGCGTGTTGTAAAAGTGGCAACCAAGGCCTCTGTAGTCTCCACATTACGAACCTTAGCTATATCCACACGACATTCGATTTCTCAAAAGTCTGTACCGCAGTTATTCAATGGAAGAAGAGGCAGGGTTCTCAAACACATGTGTCAAGAGTATCGTAAGTTATGATATCTAACCTGAAATTTACATGTTAAAAACAACTACAGTTGCGTACGGAAAATATTTCAGAAATGGGTCTGTCGAACTCTTGAATGCTCTACTCGTTACATGCATCTTTCTTATCTAGGCTTCAAACTTAATACGTAACGCCATAGTAGTCTGATATAAATTCATACATAGTGAGGTTGAGGTCAATACATGTATTTGATTCTATAGAAAAGAAATACATGATGTCCTTAGCATATGACCTGCAGCGTTGGAGCTTGTTCTAGCAACTATGCTGTTAAGTAGCTTCAATTATAAACGACAAATCTGTGGTCTTTTGCATGACAAAACTAGCTCATCAACCCCAAAGTGTTTAGATTGCGTATTTCGCTCTAATGTATGTATACAATGTAAATCAGGGCCAGTGAGTGCTCAATAATAATAATGAGGATGTCAAAGCTCGGAAAAAAGCCTTGATAGTTGGCCGTTCAGTGATACATGATTGAATCTAATCCTGCAAATCTCACTCGACCAGCATCGACATAAACTACATTACTTCAGTTTCTTGTCAGCGTTCTCAGATTTTCGGGTGAACAATATGATTTAGCCGATTTGCCGAAGCATTAGAAAAATTGGATCAATTGACCTCACGCTTAATAACATCTCAGAGTACCTCACAATTGGGTCCACTTAATTGGGTACCCAATTATTTATGTCATCACCAGCCTGATAAGCGATCCAGGGCGTTAACCGTTCGTTTAAAAACTAATTCACACTGTCACGACAAAAACAGCGCGGTAAACTAAAACCCCAAAGTCGTATAATAACACCGCGTCTTCAAATTTGGCCCCTTTGCAAACTATGAGGAAAAATGAAAAGAAGAACGTGACACTGCTGTGGATGATATCCCGATCACTGAAAGTTCCTGCAGTTTGTCAGCGCGTTCAAGCTTTCTTCTTTAAACGAGCAGCACACCTGTGTGATCTACACAATATAATAGTCACTGTTTAAATAGAAAGGAGCTCCGGTCAAAATGCTACAGTTGAACACTTATTAGCAACTCAACTGTGCGTCCTATATTTAGCTTCTTGACCTAAAATTAAAATTGACCATATCCTATTTAGTGGTTTGCAAAAATGGGTGGAAATACGCGAGACTAGGACGTGCATATACATCCTATATTTAGCAGTTATTCCGGTAACGTGATTGAAAAAAAAGACGAGTATCTTAAATATATAATGCGCGAAATTCATGGTGGTCACCATCGTGAATATGCGCTATAGCCCCATTTCATTGCTCTTTCTGTCTTTGAATGGAGTTAACGGAGCTACGGCTCTGGCTCCAACAGCAACTGCGTTAGATTCAGTTGAGCTTTTCAACCGGGCAGCACCCGAAGAGTTGACTCTGAGATACAACTGCGGGTGTTACGAGTGGAACTATGAGAGTGTTCCTGATGATTGGTGCGACTCAACGGTTATCACGGCACCGACTCCTGACCCCACGCCTGGACTCGAGATGGTTGTAAGTATTGTTACAACCGCTGCAAGCGTGACGCACTGTAGCTGCCGCACAAAATTCGCGGGACCATGCTACGCTTACTCCTTTGTGACATCCACTGCCACCGTCCCGATCGCGTCGTCCGCAGAAACAAATGCCATGTCGACTTCAGATGTGTCCTCCGCTGTGAGTTCTGTATCCACTCCAACTTCTTTGTCCACTTCAGAATCTCCAACGACCACTTCGACCACTTCGACGACTTCATCTACACTGACCACTTCAACCCTCTCAACCCCCTCGACGACTTCCACGACTTCTTCTCCCTCGTCTACCTCGACGACTTCGACGACTTCCTCTTCCTCGTCCACCTCGCCCACTACGATCTCCGTGATCGAGAGCACGGCTACCTCTGATACCTACTTTACTACTGGGGACCAGACTGCGACCTCAGAGCCGGATACTGCCGTGGAGTCCTCAGTCACTGCAGCTGTTGAGCCCTCTCAGCCCGCCGCCGAGGAGTTAACCCTGAGGTACAACTGTGGATGCTACGAATGGAATTACCAGAGTGTCCCTGAGGATTGGTGTATGTCGTCGGTAATTACTGCCCCTACCCCAGAGCCCACGCCTGGACTCGAGATGGTTGTGAGCATTCTTACAAACGCCGCAAGCGTAACTCATTGCAGCTGCCGCACGAAATTCGAGGGACCATGCTATGCGTACTCGTTTACAACGTCGACTATTACAGTTTCTACACCGGTCATTTCGACCTCTGATTCTTCGGAAGCTTTGTCTGCCTCGACGACACCAAGCACCCCGGCAAGTTCAACGACTTCCCCTACTTCGGCTTCCCCTACTTTGACTTCTTCTGTCACCTCTACCGAAAGTGACTCCGTCCCTGTAACTTACTCCAGCAATACGGTCTCTACCTCGGTGGCTGAGAGCGCTGCCAATTCCATCGCTGCTCCCAGTGGAACCCCTCAGCCTGCTGCCAAAGAGTTGACTATAAGGTACAACTGTGGATGCTACGAATGGAATTACCAGAGCGTCCCTGAGGATTGGTGTATGTCGTCAGTAATTACTGCCCCTACTCCAGAACCCACGCCCGGTCTCGAGATGGTCGTAGATATCCTCACCAACAGTGCTAGCGTGACGCATTGTAGCTGCCGCACGAAATTCGAGGGACCATGCTATGCGTACTCGTTTACAACGTCGACTATTACAGTTTCTACACCGGTCATTTCGACCTCTGATTCTTCGGAAGCTTTGTCTGCCTCGACAACACCAAGCACCCCGGCAAGTTCAACGACTTCCCCTACCTCTACTTCCTCTACCTTGGCTTCCTCTACTGACGTGACATCTGTTCCCGTTACTCAATCCACTACAACCATCCAGACTATTACCTCAGGTGAGATTGCTATCAACTCATCCATTACCGCCTCTGGTGATATCTCTCAACCTACAGCCGAAGAGTTGACCTTGAGGTACAATTGCGGATGTTACGAATGGAATTACCAGAGTGTCCCTGAGGATTGGTGTATGTCGTCGGTAATTACTGCTCCTACCCCAGAGCCCACACCTGGACTCGAGATGGTTGTGAGCATTCTGACCAACAGTGCCAGCGTGAGGCATTGTAGCTGTCGTACAAAGTTCAACGGTCCATGCGGTGCCTACTCGTTTACAACGTCGACTGTCACAGTCTCCACGCCAGTCATTTCGACAACTAATTCCTCAGAGGCTTTCTTGACTGCCTCGACAACTTCAAGTACCCCAGCGAGTTCAACGACTTCCCCTACCTTGACTTCCTCTACCTCGACTTCCTCTACCTCGACTTGTCCTATCTTAACTTCCTCTACTGACGCCGCGCCTATTCCCGTTACCCAATCAAACACTACCATCCAGACTATTACTTCCGGTGAGATTGGTACCAATTCATCCATTACTGCTTCTGGTGAAACCTCTCGACCCACAGCCGAAGAATTGACCTTGCGGTACAATTGCGGATGTTACGAATGGAATTACCAGAGTGTCCCTGAGGATTGGTGTATGTCGTCGGTAATCACTGCTCCCACACCAGAGCCCACACCTGGACTCGAAATGGTTGTGAGCATTCTGACCAACAGTGAGAGCGTGAAGCTTTGTAGCTGTCGTACAAAGTTCAATGGTCCATGCGATGCCTACTCGTTTACAACGTCGACTGTCACAGTCTCCACGCCAGTCATTTCGACAACTAATTCCTCAGAGGCTTTCTTGACTGCCTCGACAACTTCAAGCACCCCGGCAAGTTCAACGACATCTTCTGCTCTGACTTCATCCACTAACGCAACACCTGTCCCTGTTGTTCAATCCACTACAACCATCCAGACTATTACCTCCGGTGATATTGCTACCAATTCATCCATTACTGCTTCTGGTGAAACCTCTCGACCCACAGCCGAAGAATTGACCTTGCGGTACAATTGCGGATGTTACGAATGGAATTACCAGAGTGTCCCTGAGGATTGGTGTATGTCGTCGGTAATCACTGCTCCCACACCAGAGCCCACACCTGGACTCGAGATGGTTGTGAGTATTCTGACCAACAGTGCCAGCGTGAGGCATTGTAGCTGTCGTACAAAGTTCAATGGTCCATGCGGTGCCTACTCGTTTACAACATCAACAATTACAGTCTCTACACCGGTTGTTTCGGCAACTAATTCTTCAAACATTTTGACTTCTACAGTGACTGCAGTTGCCTCAACAACCTTTTCGACCTCGACCATTGTGACTTCTTCGCCTCTTTCGACGACCTCGACTGATGAAACTCCTGTCCCAGTAGTTTATCCCACTAGTACTGACCAGGCCACGTCCCCGGATGCAGGAAGTGCCACCAATTCTTCCATCGCCACTTCTAATGGAACTTCTTTGCCTACAGCCAAGGAGTTGACTCTGAGGTACAATTGTGGATGTTATGAATGGAATTATCAGAGTGTCCCTGAGGATTGGTGTTATACGTCGGTAATCACTGCTCCCACACCAGAGCCCACACCTGGACTCGAGATGGTTGTAGACATCCTCACTAACAGTGTCAGCGTGAGGCAGTGTAGCTGTCGCACAAAGTTCAATGGTCCATGCTACGCGTACTCGTTTACAACGTCGACTGTCACAGTGTCTACGCCAGTCATTTCGACCACCGATTCCTCAAAAGCTCTGACTGCCTCAACGATTTCAAGCACTCTGGCGACTTCAACGACTTCACCTACTCTGACATCATCTACTAACGCGACACCTGTTCCTGTTATTCAATCCACTACTCCCATCCAGACTATCAGCTCGGATGAGATTGCTACCAATTCATCTATTACCGCTTCTGGTGAAACCTCCCAACCTACAGCCGAAGAATTGACCTTGAGGTACAATTGCGGATGTTACGAATGGAATTACCAGAGTGTCCCTGAGGATTGGTGTATGTCGTCGGTAATCACTGCTCCTACCCCAGAGCCCACACCTGGACTCGAGATGGTTGTGAGCATTCTGACCAACAGTGAGAGCGTGAAGCTTTGTAGCTGTCGTACAAAGTTCAATGGTCCATGCGATGCCTACTCGTTTACAACGTCGACTGTCACAGTCTCCACACCGGTCATTTCGACCACAGAAGCTTTGTCTGCCTCGACAACACCAAGCACCCCGGCAAGTTCAACGACTTCCCCTACCTCTACTTCCTCTACCTTGACTTCCTCTACTGACGTGACATCTGTTCCCGTTACTCAATCCACTACAACCATCCAGACTATTACCTCCGGTGATATTGCTACCAATTCATCCATTACCGCTTCTGGTGAAACCTCCCAACCTACAGCCGAAGAGTTGACCTTGCGGTACAATTGCGGATGTTACGAATGGAATTACCAGAGTGTCCCTGAGGATTGGTGTATGTCGTCGGTAATCACTGCTCCTACCCCAGAGCCCACACCTGGACTCGAGATGGTTGTGAGCATTCTGACCAACAGTGAGAGCGTGAAGCTTTGTAGCTGTCGTACAAAGTTCAATGGTCCATGCTACGCGTACTCGTTTACAACGTCGACTGTCACAGTATCCACACCAGTCATTTCAACTACTAATTCCTCGGACATTTTAACTGCTACGGAGACTCTTTCAACAATTACTTCGACTTCAACAGTCTTGGCTTCTTCGACCTTGTCGACGTCTCAAACTTCTTCAACTTTGCCTGCTGACAACACTCCTGTCCCCGTTGTGCATTCTACTACTGCCGACCAGACAGCGACCGACCAGACTACGGCCTCGGACGCTGAGACTGATACTGAGTATTCCACGACCACCTCTGTCGAGTCCTCTCAGAATGCACCTGTCTCTCCTACAGAAGAGCCTCTTAGTTCTGTTCTGACCAGTACCGTTGACTCGTATGATGGCATGTCTGAAACACTTTCTACTACCGCTACCAGCAGCACCGCGCCTGTAACCAGCCATCTATCAACAGCATCTGTGTCGCAATCTGGCCCGACTCCCACTACTGAGAATACTGTCTTAACCACCTACTGTGATGAGCCTACTACCTTCACCTGGGGGAGTGAGACCTTTACTGTTACTGAGCCTACTACTTTGACGATTACTTCGTGCCCAGATGAGGGATGTAAGCAGCATGACTCCACTGTTACTGCCGAGGAGACCATTTACACCACGTATTGTGATGAGCCTACGACTTTCACCTGGGGCAGTGAGACCTTTACTGTTACTGAGCCTACTACTTTGACTATCACCTCGTGCCCAGATGAGGGATGTGAGCAAGACGACTCCACTGTTACTGCTGAGGAGACCATTTACACCACGTATTGTGATGAGCCTACGACTTTCACCTGGGGCAGTGAGACCTTTACTGTTACTGAGCCTACTACTTTGACGATTACTTCGTGCCCAGATGAGGGATGTGAACAGGATGACTCCACTGTTACTGCCGAGGAGACCATTTACACCACGTATTGTGATGAGCCTACGACTTTCACCTGGGGCAGTGAGACCTTTACTGTTACTGAGCCTACTACTTTGACTATCACCTCGTGCCCAGATGAGGGATGTGAGCAGGACGACTCCACTGTTACTGCTGAGGAGACTATCTACACCACGTATTGTGATGAGACTACCCTCACCATGGATAGTGAAACCGTCACTGTCACGGAGCCCACGACCGTTGCCATTACTTCGTCCGTTGATGAAGAGTATGAGGCTGAGGATGTTTCCACTAGCATGGAATCTACTGTCTTCAGCACTTATTGTCCTGAACCTACTACCCTCACATGGGGTGAGTCGACTTATTACATCTCTGAACCTACTACTCTCATCATCACCACGGGCCCTGAAGATAGCACCCCCTCTGCTTTCGTTACCTCAGAGGATAGTTTCCCCCCCGCTGCTTCTGCTGCAGACGAGAGTGTGGCCTTTGCTGCTTCTACTACTGAGGTCTCCGAAGACACTGCTGTACCCAGTAGTGCGTGGACCGACTTCACTATTCCTGAGAGCTCTCAACCTGTTAGCGACGTAACTCCTGGGAATCTTGTCGAGGCTGGCTCTACCGTCTCTAGCGAGCTTCCTTCAATTGTCAACCAGGCTAGACGTACTGGTGAAAGCGCTGTATTCGGTGTTCTTGCTTTAGGTCTTTCTTTCCTGATGTAAGTTCCCCGCACCCAGTTCAAACTCGATTGAGACCCACCGTAATTAAATAGGAAACCATAATCAATTAATTTTTCAGATCTAACTTGAGGTCTTCTAGCATTTTATGCAAGGACTAGCGATCAACATAAGGCCGCTATACTATGCACACCTTGCCACTTTACACTTCACACTACATAGTTTTTGTCTGACTCTAGGTAAGCAGGACCCTAGGTACTCCAGGTCAAACAAGATGTTGGCGAGAACCACAACGTTGCATGCTAAGTCATCTCCTTTTAAATATAATGTGTCATGTACTGTCTTGATATCTATTTCTTGCTACTCCAAATGAACTCTACACAACTCGTCGGCCCATGAGCAGCTTATGTGAGGATATAGTGCGTGTCCATGCATGCTTGTACATATCAGCTTAATGGAGTGCGAGCAGCATGAAATATGTAGAAACGCAGAAGAACCACTGATGACGCCGGGCATGTAATAAGTGTAATCTGCAGTAAGTAATCTATCAGGCTTCCTGAAACCCCGAATGTACCTTCCGTCCCCTCAAGCGCGGAGCTGTTACTATATCTTTTTGTAAAGGTGTAAAAGTTAGTATGGAAGTGTGACTGTTCTCATTTTTCAGTAAAAACCAGAGACTTCAAGCATGTGGGATTACTTCGTACTATCATTATAATGGCTTCATGGTTTGCTGTTGCCATGCGATCTGGTTGAGAATTTTGCAGACATGATTTTAAAGGGCAGCTAAAAATCATGAATCCGGACAAATATATCACCGATATTCCAGCAGGTGTCGAACACACAGGAAGCTGAATGTCTGCTCCCGAGTATAGTCTCGTCACCTGGAGTTCTCGTTTCGAACGCCGGCTTAAAAGACATAAAATCTTATGCTATTACGATTTCACTATCTAGTATATCGAATCTTGTTCAGTGAGATTTATCGAGGCCTTTTAACATTTGTGTTAGACCTAGAGTCCTGCTTATCTAGAGTCAGACCAAAACTACGTAATGTAAAGTGTAAAGTCGGTAAGGTGTACATAGTATAGCTAGGCCTTATATAGACGTCTAGTCCCTACATACGGGTAGAATGCAGGAGAGCTCATGTTAGCTCCAACAATTTGTGTAAAATAGCCGTACACACTTTCAGGCTTCAAATGTTCCAATGACTCTTGGACTTATTCCCTGAATATAGGACTCCAGAACTGATATTGAAATCAGCCAAAGTATATACAGCTCTCTAGGCTCTTATAAAGTAGATGGTGACATACACATGGTATGATCAACCTAAGGTAGCCTCTTGTATAACCCGCTTTCCAACAATGACAGCAAGCATAGGCTGATCGAGTGCAAGCGTAATGCCAGATGAATATTTAGTTATTCAGAACAGGATATTCATGCTCGTTTGCTAGATTATTCGACAATATAAACAGATAGTCTGCTCGACTATTTCTGCACTCGACCCCCCCCCTTACCGTTTATGCAGGCTACATAGCAAAACGTAGTGTTTAGTGTTACATAAGTCGGAAATCTAAGAACCAGACGTATGAACGGGGCTGTCTAGTGAAAAAAATGCATGGTCGCCAAATGGTCCGATATTCAATGGGTACCTTCATTAATACCTTTAAAAAATCGTCTCGTCTCTATTTGAGCGCTACTCCGATTCTTCCCTTTTAATTTCATCGTCAAACTGACCAATAAGAGGGCCAGAAAGCATCGATGTAACATCAGTGTAAGATTATAAATTACAGCGTGTGGTATTATATAATGGGAAATCCCAGGAATTTGCCTTAACAACAGTTCTAGAGTGAAAAAATGCAAGGTCGCCAAATGGTCCGATATTCAAACAGTAACTTCATTGATACTTTTAAAAAATCGTCTCGTCTCTATTTGAGCGCTACTCCGATTCTTCCCTTTTAATTTCATCGTCAAACTGACCAATAAGAGGGCCAGAAATCATCGACGTAACATCAGTGTAAGATTATAAATGTTGGAGCCTAGACCTTATGTCATCCCTCTCCACTATATATTGCCCTACCTATCTACATAATCGTTACCTCTCTCTTAGCCACACTAGGTCACACTGGCGTATTCTGTCTCTCAGGTGACACCATACTCCAACAATAAATTACAGCGTGTTATATTATATAATGCGAAATCCCAGGAATTTGCCTTAACAACAGTTCTAGAGTAAAAAAATGCGAGATCCCTGAATCGCCAAATATTTGATATTTCAGGTTATGGAGACATTATAGATCCTATTCCGTTCTAATTTGCGTCCTACTCTACTCCGTTCTTCTTTTATGTGTTCAAATATTTGACCAATTAGATGCGTTATAATAAACAGTCAGCATACATCGCAGCGTCATTTTATATATCAATATACCGTGGCTCCTACAAACGTTTTAAGACCACTATATTGTTTCCAGATATCCTATCCATGATATAATTAATTTTCAGAGCGTTTGGGGATCAAGCATTTTCTTAAAATTTTGCGAGCATTCGTCTCTTCTGATGTTGGATTGGATGAATCTGAGGCGAGGAAGGAGCCGATGCCTAATAACTTATATAATAGTTTGTTGATGAGCAAGTTCCTACCTACGGAACTGCGCGCAATGAGCTACAAGAAATATACAAAAATGATTTGTGAGGAACTAAAATGAGCAAATGCAAGGTTTGTGAGAATATCCGAGATTTGCGAGGAAATGTATGCACTATTTGTAAGGAAATGTATAAACAGTATTGTGCGTATTGATGATCTGATGGTGTATCACTGTCGAAAACCGGGTTGTACAGTAGGACTAACCTATGTTAACCATGCCGTGTGTATGTCTCTATCTACTATATAAGGGCCTAGATAGCTGTATATACTTTAGCTGATTTCAATAACCGTTCTGGAGTCGTATACTCAGGATATAATTCCAACACTAAGAAACAGGAAACAACTTCTGGCTTGAGTCATTGGTTTGCCAGTATTTAGGCGTATTTCGATGTGCATGTCCAAGTAACATAAGCCAGGTGTTTATATTTATAAATTAGGAAGTTGGGATTTCTTTTATCGATGGATTCTTTGACATTATAAACAGATAGTCTGCTTGACTATTTCTGCACTCGACCCCCCCCCTTACCGTTTATGCAGGCTACATAGCAAAACGTAGTGTTTAGTGTTACATAAGTCGGAAATCCAAGAACCAGACGTATGAACGGCGCTGTTTAATGAAAAAAATGCAAGTTCTCTAAATCGCCTAAGATTTAATCATATAAGTTTAGATAATATCATAAAGCATATAGCGGTCTATTTTGCGTCCATTTCCTCTCCGTTCGTGTTTTATTCGATTGAACAGTTGACCAATTATATGCGTCCAAGTACACAGTCAGCAGACATTGTACTTTTTCCTACATCGTTACGTAAGGCACAATACTGAAAACAAGTGTGAACGGCGCTGTTTAATGAAAAACTTGCAAGGTCTCTAAATCGCCCAATTTTGGATCCTTTAAGTGTAGAAGCTATATTGTATTATCTGACATTCGAAGTTACGTTCCTTTTCTCTTTTTTCCTGTCTTATGCGATTGAATAGTTGACCAATGATATGTGTCAAAGTACACAGTCATCATGCATTCATTCATTATATAAGACACAGTACTGTGAACACTGTGAACGGCGCAGTTAAATGGAAAAATTGCAAAGTCTCCGTCGCCTACGTTTTGATCATTTAAGTTTAGACGGTATCATACAGCATACAGCGATCTATTTTGTGTCCTTTTCTACTCTGTTCACGTTTTATGAGTTCAAACAATTGACCAATGATATGCGTCCAATCACACAGTTTGCACCTTCAACGACTGCGTTACATAAGTACAGCACTGTAAACAGTGTGAACGGCGCTGTTAAATGAAAAAAATGCAAGGTCTCTAAAGTGCCAAATATTTAACATATACGTTTACGTATGGTTTTAAAGAGGGAATATATATTTTGTTTGCACTCCATTGCAGTTCTTTATTGCTTTATACATGCGCATCAGACAAGTGTAATGGTGTGTACTCGCAGAGATCATTACGTAATTGATCGATCTTATGATTGATATGATACTGGAAATAGGAGGGAAGGAATCGGAGCAGCGTTCAAATTGAAACGCATGAACCTTCTAAATGTGTCAGTAAATCAGTTCACTGAATACTGGCATTATAGCTGATTCTCATTTACGAAATCCAGCAATTTTACACTTGTATAAGTAAACTATTTACTAACTGTGATCCTTAAGTAAGTCACGCATGTGCCAAACGTTCTGGAGAAGTCGCGCTTAAATTACTGTTACACTGCCTAGTATTATTCTGATCGTACAGTGATGTCGTTGTAATTCAATAAGATGTAGGACCTGGCTCTCTGCAGCAACATTGAAGTGAAACAGTGCCTCAATATAAGGGTATATAAGTGGTCTCGCTTTAACATTGAACGCGGTAGCACGCGGCCCCCCAATTCGCTATTTATTCCATTTGGTTCTACACAATACAGTTCAATGCCGAGTACCGAATGCTGGCTCTACAGATATAATCAATTAATGCAATCAGCGACCCTTTCGGCAAGCGGAGCGTTGGTACCAAAGCGAGGTAAGTTTGTTGCCCCAAAGCTTTACACGTGTGCCTTTCCTACACCTTTTCGCACACTTCTCACACTGAATTCTCACATCAGGACCTCGGCAATTACGTTCTCATACCGATTGCAGGTTCGGCACGCTCTTTCTCTATATCCAGAGAGCGCGTGGCTGCTTGGCCTTGGAAACGCATCCGTTTTCTTTATTTAGAACCTCTTTAAACGTCGATCGCATTCTTTATGCTGGCAGCCGCTTCCGTTTCTCACCTCCTGTGCCCTTCATGAGATGTTCATGTGTCCTTTTAAAGGGTTGTGGCTCACCAAGTAATAAGAATTGAACTACAAGACGTCCACAACACCTTCAGAAGAGAAATACGCATACACAAAGACGATTGCACAATCTGGTTTGGACATTGTGGGGTTCTATTGCACGTTGGAGACTGGTTGACCAACACCGGATCCACTACGCTTGAATACAGTATAAACAGTTTGAATTCAGGCATAGAAAACCATCCCGTATTACAGTGTCTGCTTATTTGCAGCCACGGGCCGGTTTCTATAAACTAAATTCACCCTGTAATACATATTCACAGTGATTGCCCTACAAATTAGCCAAGCCAGGTTCTCACATCTTCAGTTGCACAGATTCTCCCACACAATCGACGTTCACACCAGCTAATTCGTCTCGCGACCACTGGAACCGCCAGTATATGTGTACATGCTAAATACCAGGAACTGGGGGCACCAGTTCCTAATGGCAAGTCTAACCATATATACGCTAAATAAGTATGCTAATAAGTTATATCTAACAGGACGCACAGTCGAGTTCGGCTATGTCCTCTGGTGGCTTCACATAGTACAAGCGAGCATCAAGGGTGAGGGCACGCACGTCCCTGCAGTCCAAAGAACCACACCGCCTGTACCACCGGTGTAATGTGCAGCAACGACAAACAAGAGTGGGACCTTGAGAAATAGAATGCTCTAAAATCCCCAAATAACGACCAATGGCTGTGTTGCGGGCCCACTTGAGGCACTTACAATCGTCTAACTCAACCCACCGGATAAAGCCGTTGATGCCATGCTATAACGCAACTAGTGAACTAGCAAAAGACGCACAACGCAAACTGAAAGGACGAGGAGAAAGACCAGACTGTATTAAAAAGATGAGCTCAAGAACCTCCTTAAACCAGGCAGATGCTTTTCAATTGTGTAAAGGAAATACCTGTGGGGACAATGGCATACAGTCAAAGTAGTCTCTTTCGCCCTCTGCGCGGATTTCGCGGCACAGGCAGAGCATTTGCACTTCTCTGGTCCACGCGTCTTGCTGCAACCCGTGCCCGAAAACACGGTTGCAATTCACGCTTTTGCTTTTGTAGCTGTGGCTCTTTTTCCACTTAAACATCCTGTTTACAATACTTTCCATATTCTTGGTATAACGATAGGTGTTGTTGGTGATATTACGGAATATGCAAACACCCACATTCGTGCGGACTGTGCGCACCATTACGTACAAAGTTAAATTGATGCGGTATGCAGAGTAGAATCTTAACTGTGCGAAATTATGTGCATGTGCGTGCATATGCGTCATATGCGTCATATGCGTCATATGCGCATGGACATAGTTAAGGTTGGCATAATATGCAGCCATATGCGCATGGACGTAGTTAAGGTTGGCATAATATG